>JAFBJS010007084.1:47936-77902 GCA_016785265.1 Paraplagusia blochii
AAGAATGATCCTAGAGATGGAGCTACCAGGTAGGAGACAAAGAGGAGATTGATGGATGCAGTGAGGGAGGACATGGAGGTAGTTGGAGTTAGAGTAGAATATACAGAGGACAGGGGGAGATGGAAATTGGAAATTGGCTCTGGCAACCCCTGAAATAAAGAAAGATTTTTTTTTTTATAGGGACAAATAGGGACAAGCCGGAAAGAAAAGAAGATCAGGGTTAAATACATTTATTTCCAAACAGCAAGTCAAAATCAGTGAAGTGTAGATTAAAAATAAATAAAAAAATGTTAATTTAATAAATTTAACATTTAGTAAAATCACCCAAATTAAGAGTTCCAAAGAAATTCACAAATTTTTCCTATGCAATTCCATCAGTGTGTTTCTTGGACTGGATGAATAATTTCAATGTATTCAAAGCAATTATTGTATATCAGAATCATAAGAGAAATATTATTGAACGGCTATTATTGAAATATGCCTGGACGGACACACAGAAGGTCTTACAGTTGTTTTGGCTAGGTGTGATTTGATTGGACTGGTCACGAGTGAACAGTCTGGCAGGAAGTCCCAGCGATCAGCAGGATGACAGAAGGTCTATTTTCCCTTTCACTGCTCTTTATATTTGTTTTGCTCCATCCTAGATCATTCAGATTGTTCCAACAGACCTCAACCTCTTACCCAGCACCACAGATCTGGATTGTGAACGTGTCCAATCCCATTTTTTTGGATTGCGCGTAAAATAGCAAAGCCTGAGTTAAAAGACATTGTAATTGATTAAAAGGCCTCAATATAATTTTAACTGTGCAGCTTCAGTTCTAAACAGAGATGAAAAGACTTGGACTTGGAACGGACGCAGTTCACAAATCTCTCCATGACCTTCATGTACTCTTTTCAAGCTGTTAGCCGTTCCCATTTTTTTTGGCTTGCAATGCTTTATGTGCGCAGTGGTGATCATTTAATTTTCCTTCATTTACGTTGCGAAATGCACAGATTGCAATTATGTGGCTGATAATAATTTCAGATTTTTTGGTAAGCGTGACTTCTGCCGATTTTAATTTTCTTGAAATTCAAGCAGTGACAGGCCCCTGTCAGTCAGGGACCCTTACCTGCCGTGACTTTTTTTTTTTGAGGAAACATTTTCACCTTGCTGTTCTGACAAGAGTTAGGAAAACAAGCGAGCGAGGTATAAAGAGGCAAAGAGAGGACAGGAGCTTGAGTTCGAGAAGGTGGTGGTGGCGGGGGGGCAGACCCATGCATTACTCTGGACAGGTCATTTGTGCAATGCTGCATTTGAGTGTTCTTGAGATTAGGAAGCATAATAATTTCTGAAGGGCATGCTTTATGTTAATGTGACAGCCTGGGCTGTATATTTTTGCTGAGCCATCGTCTTCGTGGCACTTAATTTTGCTTTAATGGAACTGTTGTGTTGGTATCAACAGCCACCTCAGAGATTTAGACCCGTCTTGAATTAAGTCGTTTTTATAGCGAGAGGACGTCCTCTGATAATTCCTCACATGCGCACACATGTATCCAAGGACAGAGCAAGCCTTTATCCACAAGGACAGCGAATATACTGTAGTTTCAACAGTTTGACAACAAAGCATTCTGACCAGGTGGGGTTTTTTTTGTGTTTAGTAATAGTTGTTTAACACTGAAAGCTGTTGTTTTACCTTAGAGCATAGGTGACAAACTCAGGCCTGGGGGCCAAATCTGGCCCGCAGGGTAATAATATTTGGGCCGCAGAACCATATCAAATATGTACTGGAGTTGGCCCCCCTATATATAGCACTTATATACTGGCAGGATTTGTAGTACTAGTGATCCATGGCCTTTCTTTTAGCACTTTTTTTTTTTTTTTGGCGAGGTTTGTAAAAAAAAAATTAAAACTATCTGTAAATGCTACAGAAAAAGGCAAAAAAAATACTAATATGGGTTTTATTTCTGATTAAATTTCTCATGTGTTGACAATATTATGCGGCTGTTCCAGATTCAATGTTTCCATAAATCAACATTTAATCAGGGGTGATATTGAAGACAGGCAAGCCAGGCAGTTACTTGGGGCTCCGGCCACAAGGGGGCTTGGTCAAAATGTTTGGGCACTGGTAGGGTGGGGGCCACAGACATATCTTGCTAAGAGCCTCAAGAAACCCTAGCACCGTGCTTGCATTTAATTATTATTATTATTACAATTATTCGATTTAAAAGCAACTAATTTAGTCTTAGTTAGTTTTAGTTTTGTCCAAAATGTTAATTTTAGTTTAGTTTTAATTAGTTTTCGTTTTAATTTCAAAGACGAAAATGAAGGTTAGTTCATTTCTAATTTCAGTGAGTTTCAGTTAGTTTTGTTAGGACACGTTTTAGTTATAGTTTTTTTAATTTAATGATAGTTTTAGTTAGTTTCAGTTAACGAAGAGTTTTTTTCAGTGATCGTTTTCATTTTTTCGTTAGTTTTCGTTAACGATGATAACCCTACACCCATGCCATATAGAGTAGGCGGCCCTAACTACAGGCTGAACTGAAAAGTGGTTAGATTTATCAGGGACTGAACACTTTATGAGAAAACAGCTTTGGCCTTAAATGTTTTTCAGTAGTAGATTATGGATGGATAGAGATTTGATGATGCAAAGGTGGAAGAATTACTTGATGGAGACTTTGATTTGTTTCTACTTTCTCCTGAGATCTCAAATCAAAGAATGAAACTCAAATGTTTTTGCTTAGCGATGTAATTATTGCATCATGAATCTGATATCTGTCTTGATAGAAAACAAGAAATGAATCACACTTCACGGCGTGAGGAGTGAGTGGCGTTATTTCTAAAGTTGGTCTGTTCAAGGGGTTCAAACCAAACTTTTTTTTTCTTTGATAAAAGAAGATAAATTGTAGCTTGCTGTGTTTCTTTATTGTAATATTATTTTTTCTTATCAAATTTTTAGGTAAAAAAAGTGTTGATGTCTTAGTGTTTTTTTTTTTTTATATACTTCATTCCAGGTTTTTAAGTCAACTCTTCTTTCTCTCAGTTGCAACCCTTAAATAATCTTCAGACCAATTCTATTTAGTATTTAATTAAATATAGAATTAGAAGAACATCAGTTTGTTTTTACCTCAAGTGTTCCGATACCACTCCTGATTCCTCACTACTTTTAACAACGAAACTGCCGCCATAAAGCCAACACAAAAGCAAGGCACTCGTTTCTTGGGCTAAGGTTTTATCTAGAATGACTCTAGTCTGTTCCCACGACTGACAGTGAGGCAGAACCAGGCTGCCATGGTTCAGTGACCTGATTGTTTTCTTACTGCACTGAAGGTGTGGTGATGAATTGAACAATCCTAATACAGAGATGCTGCATTGTTTACTACAAAGGGAGGGTGATGGGAAGAGACGATTACTTCAAGGTATTTCTGGTTAAGTTATTGCTGGTATCAGGGTTGCATTAAAACCTTGGTCCAACGCAATCAATTCATAGTACTCTTACCAGACTCCAAACAAAAAATACAGAGATCCACTGATTGTAATTATTTTGGAGATTTTTTTTGGTCATTTTTTTGGAATTTCTGAGTGCTTGTGTTTAAAATTAAGAGGAATTTGTTGTGAACATTTTTGTGATAGCTTCTCTACTGTTGCCTACTACTAAATTACAAAACAACAATCTTGCTCCCTATAAGATACTTCCAGGCTAATATGGTAGTTTTCGCTCATGAGTTGGCGCTTCATGCCTTTTTCACTGACCCTGAGTATAGTTTCGGTACAAAACAAGAAATTGGATGCTGACATTCTAAGTACTAGTCGAAAAAGATCCCATCGCCAAATTAATCCAATCACAACCCTGGTGTTGGGTTCTTTAAAATATATATTTATAGTTTGTAAATAGACTTTATGCAAGTTCTATGAGGATGTTGTCTCCCCCAACATCCTGCAACTCCAGACTTAACAGGACCATTTTAAAAACTTGTTGCAACACCCTATATATTTCAAAAGTCCTTTGTCTTTGTTTATTTACAATGTCTCTTCTTGTAAAATATACTGTACATGGTTGGGTTGAACTATACAGTATATTATTGTGGGATTGTCTTAAACAATCCTGTATCATCCCAGTTGCTTAGCATGTTAAAATAGAATTCCCTCTTTTTTATGTAATTGCCTCTGATCTACTAGGACTCATATTGCGATCTACAATCTTTGACTCAAAACTCCATCTCTCTCTCTCTCTTAGTCTCTCTTTTTCACTCTCCCCCCTTCCCGCCTCTTGTGTTCCCTCTCTTTTACTCTCTGCCTCTCCCTTCCCTTCCCCACTTCTGCTCGAGCTTGACTCTGTACCACATCGACTCTGCTTGGCTTCTTTTGTCAGAGTGCTTGTGGAAACTGGAAAGATTGACTTTGTATAAAAAGGAGGTTTTGTTTTTTTGGACTCAGACCAAAGAGAAATTTTCAACTTTGATTTTTAGTGGGCAAAGACCACAAGTATGCAGAATTGATCGGAGGGGGAAATATTATTTTTCTCATTGGTTTGTGCAAGATAAATGCAGAAGGATTAATACCAGAGGATATTTTTCCAATCTTTGTGGTTCTTGAAGGCTGTGTGGTAGATTACCCAGAGAAATCTGAAGAAAGAGCTGAGACGGGGTGTTAGTCAGAGATGTGAGTTAAGGATCAAGACGGAGCAGCCAATAAATGCCCGCACTGACTCAATCATGCATTATAATCAGACCAAAGGCTTAGAAAAACCTTTAAATTCTTTGTTGCTATTCTCTGTCTGAAAAGTGATCTGAATGGAGAAGATCTGAAGAATAACTGAAAGTTATTACATCTTTTGCTCTGCTGACTGAAGCCCGATGTCTAAAGGAAGAGCGTGTCGACTGGACTGGTCTTTAATATAATGGAGCCACGTCAATAATGACATTTTTGGTCACTTTGAAACTTTGTTGTGCTTCTTATTTCTTTGAATCCATGCCTTCTTCTCTGCTCTCTATGGGCGCTCTGTCTTTATGGGGTCCCATGAATTGGGCCAACTGTCATGTCTCCGGACTTAGCTTTAGCTTCTGTCAGAAAGCCTGGCTGGTGTTGCTGAGTTTGGGATGTTTTGTTGGGTCAACAAAGCTAAGTGTGTCCCCGCTCTGGATGGGAGTGAACTCTGCTACTCCCAGACCACAGGTGGTATCGGCTTCTCTTGGTCACGGTCATCTGCACGTCCTGCGCGCAATTCGGCACCACTTCTTGCAGTCGGGCTCCATGAGGAGGCCACCAGCATCTCTGAAGAGTGGTCATGGTGAGTGGCCATCGGTCAGGTAGAGATTTGTGCATTTAGCATGAAGATAAAGCTATCTCGGGTGAAGTTAGGGAAGAAATGGCACATATCGTGTGTAACCAGTAATAGCGATGTTTTTTTTTGAGTTTTGTTTGCAACTCCATCAGTCCATCCATTTTTGTCCAATTTCGGTTCTCGGGGGCAGCAGACTGTTGCGAGCATTGCTTTTTCTTTGATTCGTAATCTTTCAGGAAAGTTCATTCATCTTCTTATGGTTGTCCGTTGCCGGGTAGCCAGCCAAATCACATTGCACCAAATTGTGAGCCTTCCCCTGTGTAGTGTGGGTAGGGATGGTGCTTGGTAGCTGGTGGATTCAAACCATTAGCCCTGCAGACCCAAGTCTGCTTCCTTACTTACGCCACCACTGCTGACAGAAGTTCTGGTCATCTGATGATATCATTTGATCATACAGGGTTGCCTAAAATATCTAGTAATTGATTAAAAATAATTCATAGAAAATGACTGATAAAAATGTTTATTCAACTGATTATTCGTTAGATAATTACTTGTGGAAATTAAAAATTTGTGACTGGTTTAGAGAAAGACACTTATGGCCCTTCTGTTAAATACGGGTCATAAAAATGTGTCCAATCAAAGCTGTGGTGTCAAAAAAAAAAAAAAATCTAGCAAAATTGTATTGACCACATGCGTACGGCTGTTCTAATTTATTTTGTGTGTGTGTGTCACGCAGCTTTACACTCGTGAATACTTTGTTTTTATGGGCAATTGACACAATTGACACAAACAGTGTAAACCCTAAAAATGTTTGCTCTATTTCACATTAAGTTTTATCTTTTGATCTTCTTCCCTCCACTGGCTCATTGTCAGCTCATCACAGCAAGGCCTGCTCACTGCTACATGACAAGTGGTAGAAAAAAAAGTGAAAAGTCTGTGAATGTGTGTAGCTTAGAGACCATCACTGACTGCCAGCAAGTTGAACGCAGAACCAGAATATTCCGTGCAGGCAGGTCTTTGTTGGGCCTGGTGGTTTCATGACAAAAGTTTTCATCAATGTATCAAAGAAAAGAGAAATCTGTTGAGATATTTTATATTCACGCAAAGATCAACTTGGTTTCTTCACTAGCAGGAACAGTAGATGGATGGACGGACGGACAGAGTTTCATAAATCCCTTATGAGTTCCCGTTGGGAAATTAAGGATAGTCGTCTTCCATTCTCGGTATTGCTCTTTTGGTATTTTGGCCGACAAAGCAAAATAATCCATAACCTGAGACTTGACCTTTGAAACCCATCATTTTTAGAAGTCATGTGCTTTAGCAGTGTGGAGACGGGAGAGGAGGAGATGGAGGGTTGGGTGTGCAGTGTTAACCTGAAGCAAGAAACACTTTCTTCAGAAGTTCATGTTCAAATGACCATAGATTCTATGTAATACATCAATGAACCAGACGGAGACTGTGGATTAAGGGATTTAGGATTTACCGTAAAATGTGGAGAACAAATCTATGAAATCTTACTATAAATTATACTTTCACTTCAAGGTGGGGGCCGCAGAATATTGTTCAACTGGCCACAAATGGCCCACGGGCCACGAGTTTGAGACCCCTGATGTTTCCCAAGGGAACTGTAATCGTCAAAATTCATTTAAATTGTTCGCTCATGTTTAGCCACTACCACACATGGTTGTCAGACATTATTTTCAAAGGGTTATGGTTAGCATAAAATGTCAAAAAGAGAAAAGAGACTTGGTTTTTACAATGAATGTTTCTTTTTTTCTTTCTTTCTTTTTACTCTGCATTTAACCCATCACTGTAACTGAGTGAGTGCACGGGAAGAAGTGTTTGGGGACGGTACCATGCTAAGGGCACCTCAATGGTAACTTGGCGGTTTGGACAGGGTTTGGACAGGGGGCCTTACGGACCCAAGTCCATTTCCGTGACCACTAGGCCAGCAACTGCAATCAATTCGGTTTTTGCTGTGTCATAATCTTCTGGCAGCTGGTCTCAAGCAAAGTCTTAAAGAGTCTTAAACAGGGGAATATTTAACTGTGATGGTTGAATTCAAGCCTCTTGATTGTATAAGGGGACAACACTTAAAGTACATGGTTTTATATTGTAACAGTTATTACACCTGCGTTACACATACAGCTTCACACAGAGCTCTAATAGAATACAACCAAGTACACAATAATGAAGCAATGAGTGAAGTTTGTGTCTTCACTCTCTTCTCTCTCTGTTTGACAAGTTGATTGTATCTCTCACTAACCAACAGTTCTCACTGTGCATGTGGTGTCCTGTCACGACAGTTCCGATCCCACACTCTCATCTGAGGCGTTTGCCGCAACCTTGAAGAAAATAAGATCTCGGTCCAAAATCAGTGTTTCAAATTCAGAAGGAAAAAAAAGAAACATCCTTATTTAGAAACAAAGCGTCTTGAATATAATCAGATTATAATCTGACTCTGCGCTCCAGATTTCATTAAGGATGTCAATAGAACAACTCACAAGACAGATACTTATGGGGCTGTGGTTGGGTTTCTATAGTACGGTTCTCAAATATACGTTTCATCTGAGTTTGTAGGATTTGGGGCAGTAAAATGATCTCTTGTTTGTGGGACTTATGGTTTTCAGAATCTGAGCCTTTATGCTACTTTGTGCCTTACATTCTTCCAAGAAGCTGGTCCTGGTCAACCCTCTCGATTGTTTTGGTCTAATTATCTGCTGGGAGACCTGAGCAGGTGGTTCTTAATTTCCAAAAAGGGTTTAGTTGTAAGCAACTGGACTTCTTCTTGGAGTTGAAATACGTTTCATTCCTCAACTGAGGAACTTCATCAGTTTCTGGTGGTTCTTAATTGTGTCTATTTGTCAGCATCTCAATGGAATGTGAGGATATCTCAAAAGACGCATCTCTTCTTCATTAGAAGACAAATTTTAGGATATGACACACATTTAAATGCTTTAACAGGCCATTTGAATAAATTACAACTGGGCAGGTGTCTTGTGTTTTTCAGAAGTGTCTCCATTTGACAAAGGCTGTGTTGTCCATTTGGTGTTAGGGGCGTCACAAGCTGTAGGTTGTTTATAGGTGATCTTTCTTTGGTGCAGTAGCAGTAGAACTGATCACTGTGCCAGGCGGAGTGAAAAAGGAATTTAATCTTACTTCTGTAATGGTAAAAACACCAATACTGACCCTGGAATTGTAAAGAAAAGACTGCTGTGACTAGGGATGCCATTGTAGTGAAAACCCTTTACTTCCTTATACAGATATCAACTGATACAGCTGCCATTTGTCCCCAAAACTCAGTTAAATGTCTCAGAATCCTGTGTGTGATTCCATTAAATTTGGAATTTACGTTATTAGATTTTCATTATGGGAGTAAAAAATGATATAGATCTTACCAATGTCACGTAATTATGCCAATATTCGTCAGCGATACTATCCGACACCCCTTAACGTTACCTGTTTTGATTTGAATTTGGAAGTGCTTTAAATTTTCTAGTGGTACACTTTAGATTTTGCAGCAAAGTAAAATCTTCATTACGATTTTCTCCTGCTTTACTCCTGGTAGCTGGAACAACGTACATCTTCGGGAAAGGCGGCGGCCTTATTACATTCAACTGGCCGGCCAATGAAAGACCAAGCACCAGGACTGACAGATTGACTGTTGGCTTCAGCACTTCTCTGAAAGATGGCATCCTGGTTCGCATTGACAGCGCACCTGGTCTAGGGGACTATCTCATGTTGCACATAGTAAGTAGCTGCCCATGTTGTATCTCGTATGTTTTGTCCAATCCTTGTATGGATTTGTCTGTGATGACTGAATGCAATAATTCTAGTATCCATTGCTATTTCTTATGCTAGTTTTATACTCAAATTAAAAACTTACTAGCTGTGCTTATTTTTAATGACAATTTGATTAAAAATTAGCATGTAGCTTAATGTAGGCTACAAGCTAATTCATGTCTATTATTAACATTACACGGCACTGGTGTGTGTGTGTTTGATGTTGAGTGTTGCCTACTCACTAGGCAACACTCACTAGGTGTCATTGACACAAAATTTTAACTTTTTATACCGGTCTGGTAGCAGAAATTTATAGGCTGTGTGCACTTGAGAAATCCTAGTTGTGCCCATGCACAGTTAATTTGGGTAGGACAATTTTATAGGTAGGAAAATATTTCAGAACACCTGAAATTGTATTTTATGAAGGGGTATGTGTCTGCCACAACTTACTGACTGGTCCGTGAAAAAAGTATGGGACATTTAACCGCTCCGTGGCGTAAAAAAGATTGGGGGACACTGTTCTAAACAATGCCAAAGACAATCCTTTGCTAAGTCTGAGACCAGATAGAGAAACAGAATGGGGAAAAAAATGTGTGAGACTGTGACTGTGAGATATCCAGGCACTGATCATTAATGTTGAGTGTTTTCATGTTTTTTTTTGTTTTTTATTATCTGCGTAAAAAACTATAATGATTCCTACAAATATTTTTTTAAATGCTAATATCCTACTATCCTACTATCGCACATACCTTTTGGATTGGACCTATTTCAATACTGTGTTTACTTTCATACAATTTACTTTCTAGATTATTAACTGTGTTCCATCATTGTAGCTACAAGGGAAAATCGGCGTGACATTCAACATTGGCACAGTGGATATCAGTGTGACGGAGAGCAGTACCCCGGTGAATGATGGGAAGTACCACGTTGTACGTTTTACCAGGAATGGTGGAAATGCAACACTGCAGGTGGATAACTGGTCAATCAACGAGCACTTCCCAACAGGTACAGATCCAGTCACTACATTCATGTCTTGTCTGGGTTGTTTCCACTTGCATTTCTCCATCTTGCATGTCAACAAGAGTTACTCAGAGATAATCACAGCCATGCCAATAATCATGTAGCCCACTGGATGGGTTTATTTTCCTCCAAACTCATCAAGGGTGCAGCAGAACATCCAGAGTTCCCAACACCCTTGATTTAAATAAGTACATCAATGAAAACCTCCGATTTTGGGATAGTTTTCGCGACACCTTTCGTGGCAGTACTTGACAATTTTAAAGCTGCGTATGAAGAGTTTGGGAGTGAGATTGATATGAAATTGGTCTCTGTATTGGCTGTGTGATAGGAAAGAAATAAATGGAGGACAACATAAAATTGTGATGTAATATAGATAATAAACAACTGTCTGGGAGAGTGTGAGTAGCACTCTATTGAGCACCTAGACTGCAGACGCAGCGTGGATTTACTGCACCACCCAGTGTTCTCCTGAAGGACAAACACAATTACCACTATCTGACACAATCTTGAAGCCGTATTAAACTATTGGGGAAAATGCTGCCTGTATTGTGTGTGAAGGAAACAGATAAGAAGCTCACTGAGGCTTTTCCACCTAATCCACTGTGATTAAATAAAAACACTGCGGGTGGTTTACGATAGCCATATTTCCATCATGCTGACGCAGCAAAGAACTTTTCCCAGTGTCAGTGAAGTTGGAGCCCTAAGCCAACCAGGGAAGGGAGGAATAGTATGTTTAACAGCTGTCCAAATGGGTTTCAACCTTAACCTTATGAAATGGAAACTAATTTGCCTCATCTTTCCTACGTGAATGTTCTACTTGAGTTCACAAACTTTTTTCTGGGCACCCTTATTTTTTTTCCAGTCGCAAATCTTTGCAACCCAAGTCAATAATATATTGAACATAAGTGAGGTTATTTTATTGACTGAGTGATATCTAAACATTAAGTAATACATAGGTTTATCAACAAAAAACTAAATTTACACCAACAAAAAAACACTGTGAACTCCTGGGAAAGATGATACGAAACGACCCCTCCCAAAATAATAACTCCATCTCATGGTTGCTTCAATCTTTAGGATACAGTGCACCACGTGAAAAGCAGTATTATGACATGAATATGTTAAAGTTTTAAGATTGTACATGCCTGCTCTTAACATACATAGCACTGAGGATGTGTGAAAAAAAATTCCATTTTGGCCAATATTGAATCAACACCAGTCCTTAACTTAGGCAGGGGTGGGCCGTCAGGCCAGCCTTCTCTGCTGGCCTATACATAATAAGAAAAACACATTAGTTTATAAATATTTGAAATTAAATTGTATTTCTGCTCATTTTTTACAAGTATAAAAATTGTTTTTACATTTAAGAAGTTGGTTAAAAACTATCCAAAAGTGAAGGCTCTGCCTGTTGTAAGTGAATGGACACAGCCTGTTCAGTTTTAAGCACTCAGACCAATCATCTAGTGAGATTTCGCCCTCAGAGCCTTCTAGCTGGCCATACGTAGAAGGCGAGACGTGTCCTGTGATTGGATAAGCTAAGTGTCAAGTCCTGGTGTCATACTGACTATATTATGAGGCGTGTTAAGTTATGTCACAAAACTATGACGTCACTGAAGGCCTAAGGTTGAATTGCACGGCCAGCCACTGAGTTTAGGGATGAGTGCACTTTAACTTGTAGTTTTGTTCTTTTTGGTACTCTTACAACAATGTATTTTTTCATATTACTCACTCACGTTGTTGTTTAGCACTATTGTGACCTACTCTCTTTCCGAAGTGTACATGCTATTCCTTCTTTGTGTCGATAGACAGTTACTAAACGTTAGTTGCAGTTTCAACTAATGGCTATTTTAAAATGATGACTTTTATAATAATATATGTTATAATCCTACTGTAACTAACAGGTTGTGACGATATACTGATGCTCAATAAATGTCTTGATAAATTTCTTTTAAACTTTCAAAGGGAACAGTGACATTGAACGCTATCAAATGGCCAATAAGAAAATTCCATTCAAATACACCAGACAAGTAGACGAGTGGCTACAAGACAAAGGTAACCTTTTATTTTCGGATATTGTCAACACTACGTATTCTTCATCTACACTTACATTTATGTCAGAGATTATGATGAGCCTTTCATATGGAACAGTTCTATGCTTATATGTACTTTAAATTACATGGTGTCATGATTTTAGTGGACGATAATAACAATTTTTTTTTTTTTTTTCTGACTGAGGTTCCTCAAATACAAATCCTGATCTCTATTTTCCATACAAAAATCACTATTTGCATTTAACGTGATTCTAATGTCTTATAAAATCACCTAAAAAGGAATAAATAACGGATAAAATATGAATACATTAGAATAAATATACTTGATTTTATTTGTATGCCTGGTTTGTGATTGTGATCAAAAGTATATAATTAGGATGTAAAAATATATCTATGTTATTCTATTCTTTAGGACGGCAGTTGACAATATTCAACACTCAAGCCAAAGTGGCGATTGGTGGAAGTGACCTTGGTCGGCCTTTTCAGGGCCAACTCTCTGGCCTGTACTATGATGGGTTGAAGGTGTTGAGCATGGCCGCTGAGGGCAACCCTAATATTCAGATCAATGGCAGCGTGAGGTTGGTTGGAGATGTGCCCAGCGGCTCTGCCAAGTCCACAGCCCTGGCCCCAGATTTATCCACGTCCTTCATAGAGACCACCACCATGATGTCGACCACTACTACAAGGAAACACAGATCCTCTTCAACCGTGCAGGTATTAAATGCTGTTACTTTGGCTTTTTTTTTTGCATTAAATGCATTAGATGCAGTTTTTTTTATTAACCTACACCTGGTTTAGAATTAATATGTGGCCAATAAGTCTTACTCAGGGTTCTGGTTTGACAAGAGTACCATATTCCCAAATGTCATCTCTACAATTTAACTGGTAATGATTATTTATCACAGGCTAGGAGCCACATTTTAGCATTCATTTATGGGAAGTCTGTTAATATAGGTCGGCCCTATGTTTGCCGAGTCATAGTGTGTGTGTATATATATCTCAGGGGTCTCAAACTTGCGGCCCGTGGGCCATTTGAGACCCACGGAACAATATTTTTCAGCCCCCACCTTGATGTGAACGTTTAATTTATAATAATATTTTATAGATTTGTTCACATTTTATGGTAAATCCTGTAGTTCTGAAAACCCTGATCCACAGTCTCCACACAGAATCTATGGGAAACGGATTTTGTAATAAATGTTTTCTTTTGTATTGAACACTGAAAGCTGACGTGGCCCTTCGTGGAAATGATAGTGTGGGTGGTGGCACTCAACCTATTTGAGTTTGAGACTCCCGATATATATGCGATATAAGATCGTAACATGTTTTTCCTCCGATAAAGAAAATCCGAAAACACACTGCACGGCTTCCGAAGCTGCACAACGTGAACACATTAGATCTAGAAAACATTACCTGGGCAACGCATAATATCAATCGTTTTGTTTTTAACGCCTGATATGAGAATATTTATGGTATAGCTTAATAATAATAGTATATCTTATCATATTCGCTATTGTTTTTTTTTCCCCAATTATATAAACCTGATAACATCATGCACGTGTTTTGCTTGATTTGTTGGATTTGAAAGTAGAGTCCTGAGACCTTAACTCCAGTTTTGAGGGCAAACAACTGCATATATAAGAGTAAAAGTGTTTGGACAATAACAGCAAAACTTAAGAATCAGATATCTCTAAGTTAAGATTTTGGCCTCCTTTTTCCTCATGTGTCTCTTTTGTGTCTTGCTCTTTGTGTGTGGGTGTTGGGCCCAAAGCACACGGCCGATGAGATAGGGTCCTCCGCAGAGTGTTCAAGCGACGACGAAGACCTGGAGGAGTGCGAAACTAGCCATGCAGGTGGGCTAGGTTAGTTTGTGTATTTGCTTGCTTTTTTTGTGCTTCCACTCATTTGCATTGGAGGATCAAGAAATCCTGAAAGCATCACACCCCCATGGTGAGACAAAGTGTAACTTTTTTATAGCAGCATCTGTAGCTACACATGGTGAGGTAAGATAAGACATAGTTGGCTCAATTATGTATATATATATATATATAAAAAAAAGATTATGTAGGTGCTTCTGTTAAGCAGTTAAGTTAATGTGATAACAGATGATACCTAATTATCAAGAAGCTACACTTGCACATGGGGAAGTCCAAGGTGGTTAACATGGTCACCAGTGTCCATTCAGATTTTGTCCTACTGGATGGAATAATACAGGTCAGTGAGTCTAATCAGGGTGGAACAAAATCTGAATGGCGGTGAACCATGTTCTCTGCACTGATGCTCAGGTTTGGTTCCACTGCTCCTGCCATTTTGCTGCCTTGCAAAGGTCTTTTATAAAAAAAGAAAAAATATATATATTCATTTTTGTTTATTTTGTTGACTCATTTTCCTTTGGTTTTGTTTTCATTTGTGGTTTCCCATTTTAGACTCTTGTGTTGGCACATGTACTGTAAAAGAGAACAGATATCATTGAATTTCTGTGTACAAGCTTTTTTTTATTCTTTCAGGATCATGCTTCTTTTTACTTGTGATTCTGTGTTTGTATCTAAATATTAGGTGAAAAAAAAAAATCTGATACACATATCCAAACACTGAGTTTGAAAGAATTTGGGATTTTCCATATTGGTTTTGGTAAGAAAGCGCAAACAGCCAAACTAAATCCTACTTAAACAGGTGTTTGAAGTGTAGCGTAGTTCTTACTATAACAACCATATACCCATGTCGTGGATTTGTTTTCTTTCATAGTAATGAACCATACACAAATGAAGTTTAAACTTTATTTCCCATTCAAATTATTTTATTATTTCGCCATATTTAGTCACAAACAATTGGACAATAAATTGGAAAATACATATAAAACTCAGTTTTTATTTTTCAAGTCTCGTTGACTTCTAGCATATTAATGAATGGGCTGGCTGTGGAATTTGGGGCTTTTCTGCTGATAATTACCAGGTCATTGCCAACAAAGATCACTCCCAAGTTTTTTCAAAGAAGCCTACGTTAGTGAAGCAAACGGTTTCAATTTGTGCTGAGATCCACATGGGGATTCGTGAAGAAAGACAAAGACAGGGCCCCTGTCATCCTGTCATGTGTTGACACAGAAATTCACCTTATTCTAACACTAACATCACTCCGACAATGACGATGGCATGCTGTGGTTTAAAGGGAGAGTTCAGATGTTTTTGGGGGGCCATAGGTCTAAAGCAGTGGTTCTTAACCTTGTTGGAGCTACCGAACCCCTCATATGCGCATTCACCAAACCCTACTTTAGTAGGATGAGTCAGTGTGTCTTGACCTCCGCGGTCTTGACCTCGATGGCAGAGGCTCCACCGAACCCCTAGGGTTCAATCGAACCCAGGTTAAGAACCACTGTTCTAAAGAGAACTGATCTATAGCTAGTCCAACACAAACACTATTGCACTTGCTCTTTGTAAGAATGAGGATCAAATTGGCAGATATGACGCCCAGTTGTAGCAAGACTCACCCCAAATGTTAGTAAGTAGGGCTGGGTTAAAAAAATCGATTAATCCATTTTTTTTGTTAATAGGACGATATCGATTCATAATTCCAAAAATCGATCTTTTTTTCCTTCTTTTCCCAACAACTTTACGTGAGCTCATGCACCACAGGTGATTACGTATTTACGTGGTTACGTGCGAGTTAACACACTTGCAGGTAAAACAAACAAAATCTAAAACGAGTCCACCTTGTAATTTTGGGTCATGTTAAATAAAAAATGCGTGATGGATTAATATGACTGCCTTGAGTAAATTTGTGATGGAAATAAATGTAAAAAAATACATTTTTTATTAGCAAATGGATTAAGTTTCAATTTTAGCTTTGATTCTTCTGAGAATAATGTTGGTAGCGAACTATAATTGATATGACAAAAACTGAATCGAAAACCGGAGCGAAACGTGAAATGAATCGAATTGAACCTTTGTGAATCGATTCGATTTAGACAATTTGAGTCGATACCCAGCCCTATTAGTATGTATATATATATATATATATATATATATATTTATAAATTCTATTAGAAAATCATACAGCATGGGGTCTAGATGTCCAAAAAAATGTCCAAATTATATAAATGGATTGTATTGGGATAATTCTTCTGTCTTTTTCCTACAATGCCTAATAGATGTTTTCACATTTTGGCCTAAATTCTAATGCCTGTATGACTTCTTACATTTATTTTCCTTCACACAAACGCTCAATCTTTCTGCTTGTAACCTGTGTCTGATTTTAGGACCAATTGTGGAGTCTTAAGAGCTTGTCCATCTCTGGTATAAACAGAATTGACTAAACTGTCCCATTAAAATCAACTGCAAATGGGTCAAAAACTTCCTGGTTTATACAGTGTTCTTGTAGAATTAAATTCATTTTTGATACTATCTACTATAACTATACCTATAGGTCAGTACTCAACCCCGTATGAAAAAAAGATTTCTGAACTTTCCCTTTAAGGCTTTAGATGTTGTTTTGGGAGTCACTACCCTGTTTAGGTGGGTGTTGTGTTTTATGTTACTGTCCTTCAGACATGTTGTCCATACACCAATCAAAACTTAAATTACCAAACATTTGTATTTTGGCTTCTTCAGATGTGGCATGAAGTTTACTCTTTTTATGGTTTACTGACATTTTATTCTTGACAAAGCAACATTTTTGCCATTTACATTAACAGTTAAAAATGAAATTCAACATTAAATTTAAGTTTTTATGGATGAATCATTTCCAACGATCCACACGTCCCATTGTTTTGTAAATGTGGATGGCAAAAAAGTCCTTATTTATGCCATTTTAGATATTATTTCACATAGGTTATGTCGTTGCATGCTTTGTAAATTATTTTTCCTTCATTTGCCCACCCCTTTGCATTCGCACATTCTTGGCTGTGTCCCCAGCAGCCCTTTTTCAGTTAAGTTTTGGCGGTCATGGAGTCCTTTAATTTCCTTTAACCTCCTCTACTTTTGTCTCCCACCCACTGTCCACTCTTGTTTGGAGACAAAAAGTGATTCTGTTCTCTGTTGTATACCTGACAGCTTCGTATTAACAGCTCAATTCCATAAGATGGCAAATAAGGATTTATTAGACTATAAACCAAGAACAAATGAACAATAGCGCACATTCTGAATCAGAAAGGTACGTCACATACACACAATGCTCACGGTTGTTGTGAGATTTGTTGCCAGTAGAGGGCAATAATAAGACAATAATTTGCAGCCGTTCACATTATTGAGTTTTTAATTCATGCGAATAGCGCCACACTGAGGGAGAAAAAGAAGTTCACATTTACTGAATACTTAACGTCTGTAGATTTGACGGGCCAGAATCGTTGTTTCTTTTCCTTTCGCCATAGTTTTTGGGTGTAGTCGTCGCGAGGGGCGGGTAAATTGAACCAATACGGGCCAACGTTAGGTCGGAACGTACACGCATGCGCAGTCGTGCTCTATACACTCGGTGGAGACGTAGCGTCGAGGAACATAGACTTTTGAGGTAAAAAAAACACATTATTTACATTAATTTAGCTGTAGAAATATCAAATGTTGTATTTACAGCGTTACAGCGTATTTTCTTGAGAAAGTGTTTAAACGTCCGGTTATCGGTCTGTTTAGGCGCAAAAAAATATCAAGGTAAACAGGTTTAAAAATTTGTTTTTTTGCCACTATTGTGAACATTGTCATCCATAGTTAACAACATCAAATGTTGTAAAACATATAATAACGTTGTGCCATCTTATGGAATTCTTCTGTGACTTACATTTTGTCCACATTGAAAAAGAAACCATTTATTCTGTATTTGACAAAATAAGAGAAAAACGTCAAAAAAAGACAAAACACTGGGGTTATAGCTGGTATTCTGAATTGGACTTTAACCAACAAAGAATAATTGTGATATAATAAAATTTTTAAGAAAATAAAAACGTATATTTAGTTCCTTATAACGGCAACTGGCTACATTATGTTTGCCTTGTAATCTTTCATGGGTCATATGAATGTATTGTATTAAACAGTTTATGTACCGCTTATAATGTGTTTAAAGTCCATATGGATATCAGCTTTAATCTCATTTGGTTTTTGTCACTTTGTTGATCACGAAGACAGTGTACTCACCACAGAGTACACAAAATACATTTAACCTTTTTACCACTTTCAGTGCTTGGTTGTCAACTCACGCTGTGTCCCAATTTCATACTGACCATATAGCAATGAAATTTAATTTAGGGTTCACACATTATTGTGGCATTTAATTCACATTCACATGTTTATCTCACACTAGAATAGAGATGGAGGTTCAATTGGTAACAGTATGGGATTGGAACACAGTGTCCATCTGCTTGTTTTTTTTTGTTTTTTTGTTTTTTTTTTGTTGTTTCGTACATTGGTCACTTTTACCTGCCCCCAGTTTGCTATATTTTTTTTCTACTTTCCCTAAATGCAACTTACTTTAAGCATGCATCAACATCCTGCGGTATGGCTAAACCAATCCAAAATTAATGAGTAATAACCCATTGTCAGCCAGTACCGTCTCCCTCTGATGTACACCCAGACTGCACGGCCGGTTCATTTTTGAGACTAACATTATCAAAAGATATGTCATCAAGAAACAAATTAGAGAGAGGAGCCCGTCCTTGAGAGAGTGCCTCTCTCTACCGTGTCTGTTTTCTATTGTGTGCATCTGGTTGTAGTGTGTGCAAAACTTTTAAATGGCTTTGTTCTTCCATGTTAACATATCTCATTCGATAGGTTTAACTCGTCACATAATCTGCATTTATCCAGTTGATCACTGGCATTTTGGTTCTGATTATGATTTTTTTTTTGGGCATATTAAGTATGTTTTTTGGTTTGTATTTTGTCAGTCAGATAAGATTCAAACAGTGTGAAATATTTTTGATATAATTTGACTTCATGTGATTTGGAACTACTTTTCTGACTAACTTGTGTGTTTCATTTTCTCCTCATCTTTCCTGGCAAATATTCATTTTAAGAAACCAATTATTGGTGTTACTTAGCCAGTTGTACTATTGCATACAACAGTTGCAGGTGTTTTATCTTGAGTATAAACCCACAAAGTAGTAGATGAGGCAGTTCCACAATCACTTTTGACATTCTTTAACATTTACGTTTGATATTTTTGTTTTTTAAGTCTACATTAAGAGAAAAAAAAAATACGTTTGCAGTATAATACTTTGACTGTAAGACAAAAAACAAATGAATTGCATGGCTAAGAAGTTGCAGTTTAGGGTTTGTCAGATCTGTCAGTGTTAGATTTCTTCTGTTCTTTTCTGTAGACGGGCATGTATATTGCTCATTGTTTGTATATCCCCATCCCTTCCTTACAGCCAAAAGCTCTAATGCCGCCCGACCGCTTCGTACTGCCTTTACATGGACATGGCAACTGACTTACACTGTCACCCTCATCACCCTCATTTCCTATGCAGTGTTTTCATAGGTCCCGCCCCTTCTTCACCTCCTCCCTTGTCTTTAGGTTGATTAAAATATGAAGACGTAAACCATTATACACAAAAGAACAAAATGACGATAAAGCAAAAACATGGATAGATTTTAGATAACATTGAAGTCTATTGCAATGAAAAAGAAATGTAGATATATGCTTTTGTAAAAGGAGATTACCAGGAAAAAGAAAAACTTGAGGAAAAAACCAGAGTTATGGTGTTTATTTTTTATGTTATGTGGTGTGGATGTATGTGTCGTTGCCTCCCTGTACCATCATGTGTTAAGATAGAGGACACTCTACAACAATGGCTAAGTGATATTCAATGGTACCAAGTGGCTATCAAACATTCTCACACAGCATTTGCTTTGTAAATTTCTTTTTTTTACATGCCTAAAACATTCGGGCAATTTGTTGATGTAAGTTGACGATAAACGTTACTACTCAAACTGTTTATTCAATGATGCAGTTTGTCATGTTTGGAAAGTAATTATCCTCAGTTTGAAACAAAAAACACATTATCATTGACTGTTGATGATTTGCACTTGGTAGATATTTTTACATAAGCTGAATCGGTGTGGAATGAACTGCTCCTTTTTATAATTCAGTAACTGCTTAAACTAGTGGTTCCCAACCACTGGGCCGGGGACCGGTACCAGTCCGTGGGTGAATTGGTGCCGGGCCGCAGAGATATAATGTTTCCTTTTGGCCCTATCTGTTTATTACTTCCACTTGATCCATACCCATATCAACAAAAGAACTGACCAATAGAATGGCTAGGATTCCATCATCATGGAAATATTTTCTCAGTGAAAACAATAAACTCAATATGGCGCAGATCGATTTAAACTGTTTGCATTGATGAGTCATTGATACAAGATTCTAAGCTTTTATACGAGTCTGGTAGCAGAAAGTTATAGGCTGTGTGCACTTGAGAAATCCTTGTTGTGCCCATGCACACTTAATTCGGGTAGTAAGATTTTATAGGTAGGAAAATATTTCAGAACCCCGGGCATTTCATTTTATTAAGGGGTATCTATCTGACACAACTTAACGACCGGTCCGTGGTGCAAAAACGTTGGGGAACACTGGCTTAAACAATCCAGGGATAATTTCAAATATTTCAAACTGCATCTATGATTTCAGTGTGTAAACAGAAATGTTTGTTAAAATTGTATTATGTTTGTTTATGTGTGTTTGTCATACCTGTAGTTCTACTCTGTGTGCATGCTTGTAGATTTATGTTGGTACTTTTGCGTGTTGTGTCTCTGTGTCTTTGTTTTTATATGCAAAATGTCTTTCAAATCTGACCATACACATGTTTGATGAACCTTTTCACACCAGCAATGACTTAAATGTTTACTCTTTGACTCCTGCCACCGAACCCTGCTAGGGTTTAATGAAGTGAAACTAAGGTGATAAGTGGTTAATAAATTACAAAAATTTAACAAAGGTCAAAGCTTGGATTTCTGAGACAATTTTGTTCAACTACAACATCAATTATCTGTATGGTCTTAACAAACGTCACAGGTTTAAGATGATCTTTAAGTTGGTTAATAATTTAAGCAGCATTCTTAATCATTATAA
This sequence comes from Paraplagusia blochii, assembly GCA_016785265.1. Taxonomy (NCBI): domain Eukaryota; kingdom Metazoa; phylum Chordata; class Actinopteri; order Pleuronectiformes; family Cynoglossidae; genus Paraplagusia; species Paraplagusia blochii. Next base: position 69,097 of record JAFBJS010007084.1, read on the forward strand.
AAATAAATTTCAAATATAAATATAAGGAAATTACAGTATTCTTGATTCATTCTAAGCTGTGTATGAATACATCCATGTTCATAAAAATGTACTTTATTTACCTAACAGAAAGAAAAATCAGTTGTTGTCAGAGTAACTGGATGTATTTGTATTCCAACCTTATGAATTACTAAGACAAAGAATTAGTTTCCTACTGCAAAATGCTATCTAGTTCCCTTTTTGAGAACGTTTGAGGACTGGAACTGAAATTTCCCAAGACATCTTAAACCTTAATGCAAACTAGATCAGAATTATACGCAGTACGAGGGTCCTCACTTTACGATCTAAGGTATTTTGTTGTTACGTCGTTGTCTTCGATAAGTTTAAGAAATTTTTTTTTTTTTATCACTTCAGTGTGAAACTCTAAAACTTGACAACAGTTTGTACTTTATTTTCCTTTCCCAGTTATATATCATGGATTGAATTATGCTACATTTGCTTTCATTAGAGCAGTTAGTGGCCTAGTAGTTAAGGAAACGGACTTGGGTCCACAAGGACCCTGGTTTGAATCCCCTTACCCCCAAGTTTCCACTTAGTTGCCCTGAGCATGGTATCGTCCCCAAACACTTGCCCCCTGCTCACTACGATGATTGATTAAATGCAGAGACAAAATTTCCCCCCAAAAAATTTGGGTTGAACAACAACATCCTATTTTCCTATACATCCATTTAGTTTCTGTAGTTTTTGGGAAACTTTGATTATGGCTCCTAAGCATAATTCGGATTCTTCAGATGGTACAGTGATGGGTTGGTGGCTCGTTTACTTTCCTACCTTACGTCCTATATTGTGACACCCCCCCGCCCCAGGTGAGTGACATGGTTACTTTTCTACAGTAGATGGGTTTCGACTTGCAACAAAATTTAAGTTATGTTGGGGAGGGAACGTAAGTCAAGGACCCCCGTACATATTGACGTTGCTCGTATATGAGTTGAGCGTTTTTTGTGCAAATTTGTCAAGTTTTTGTCTCGTTTTCTGTATGCATGGTTGTTTTTATGTCTGGATGAGTGAGCATTTGTTTTAACAAGATTGCAGGGAAACCCTCTGGCCCACCTCTAACTGTCTAACTGTTTCCAACTCCAGGAGCTGAGTTAGTCATCCCAGTACTCAAGGACCCATTAGCCCAACCCCTGTAGCTTCTCGTACACCCTCCATTCCCACTCCCCCAAACCCACCACCTACTCTTCACCATTATTGAGACCACCAAAGAGTCCCTGTCCAAGACCACTGAGGCGGGGGTACCTTGCTTGTCGGACCGAGGCAGCGATGATTGTGATGATGATGGCATGGTGATATCGGGGTATGGCTCTGGGAACGCATTCAAGTCTCACCTGCCCCCTACTGATGATGAAGATTTTTAACGACCTTCTACTTGGTAACAGATAAGACCTTGTCCACATCAGGATTTGAAGGTGGCAACAAAGCTGAGACATCCAAGACTTTTAGACTAAACAAACCATCAATCTTCAGAAGCAATAGGACTACTGCTACCACCATACCACTAACCGCCGACCAGAGCCTCACCACCGCCACCTCTGCCTCTGCCGCAACCTTCCACAATGCTCCGGCCAAAAAGGCCGGCCAGAATAAGCCCAAGCTAAAACCCCAGCCCGACTTAATGTTGCTTCCATTGCCCACATCCTTTGAAGTAGACAGCACCAAGCTGAGGGGCCCATTAATAACCTCCCCAATGTTCCATAATATACCCACAGCACCCCCCACAGAGCCAGGCGTCAGGCGAGTTCCAGGGCCCTCAGAAGTGGTCCGTGAATCTAGCAGCACCACCGGGATGGTCATCGGAATAGTGGCGGCCGCTGCCCTGTGCATCCTCATCCTTCTCTATGCCATGTATAAGTACAGGAACAGAGATGAAGGCTCCTACCAGGTGGACGAGAGCAGGAACTACATAACCAACTCGGCCGTGCAGAGCAATGGCACTGTGATGAAGGACAAACACCAGAGCTTGAAAGGCAGCAACAAGAAACAGAAAAACAAGGATAAGGAGTATTACGTGTGACTTGACACTCTTGCAAAGAGTAAAGGAAGAGTAACCAATAGAGAGCACTACCAGAACATTTATTTCCTTGTGAGAGGAGCTTTGACGAATGATGGTATAATATGGAACTTAAATATTCTTATACTGTGCACAGTAGTTGGACTGATGACATGTACTGTAATATAAAGCACACTTACAGCTGTAAGCATAAAGATGAGGATAAATAGCAACTTTAGAGATCTCACTCTTCTGTCCGGTCAGAGACAGTATCAGTATATTTCGGTATATTTCACAGCTACACCACTCTCCTAAGTGACTTTTAGAGCTATATGATCCTTGGCATCAAAGAAGAAAAAAAAAAATCTTTTTGTATAATTGTTAAATGCAAAAGGCTCATAATATTCTACATTTCCAGCATGTATGCCACATGTAGTGCTTTAAAACGAAGGGGCCAGGCACATGATCACTGTAAAATTGAAAAAAAAAAAAAGGACTACTGTGTCAAAAGATAAGATTTATATGGTTTATACATAATACACATGTGGTGTCTTACTATTTTTTTTTTTTTTTGCTTTGAGCAAAAAGAAGAAATATAAATAAAAAGAAGAGCCAAAAAAAAAAGAACTACTTAATACTGCATAACATGTGGAAATCCCTTCCGGCAGATTCTTTTCTGCCGACTTTGTTCCACGTCAACTATTTCTCATAATCGTTCGCAGAGTCAGTGTCCACTCCGTGGGAGCAAGTGGCAGGTTCTGTTACTAAGAAGTGACTGGTTTTCCAATGCATGTGATTCTAACTCTACGGTAAGGTACGGTAAAGCTCGGTATGAAGTGTCGAACTCGGACCATGTTCTCTTTAATGCCAAAATTGTTCTTCGTCATCGGATCGGAACTCATCCCCCCTCATTTAGTACCCTTCAAACTGTTACCAACAGGAGAAAATAATCACCATATTTTACTGCAAAGGTCTATTGTTGGTTCATAACCAGTGGTGGTAAAAAAAAAACAAAAAAAAAAAGTTTGTCGGTCAATTGCCTATTATTATCCTTTTGTTTTCCTACGGAGGAAAAACAAATGCAGTACTACAACTGTTAACAAATGTGTATACGAAAATAAATCAGATGTTTAAAGTGTGAATTTTATCTGCTGTCACAGTCAGCTGTGTCAAAAAAAAATCAAGAAATTTGTTTACATATTTTATTACACACTAGCCGTTGTACTTTGTAGGTAGAAAATTGTACATATATCATGACAGTTGTAATTTTTTAGTACCTCTATTGTACATACAGAAAATATGATTTATCAGCGTATTTGACATGATGAAATCTATTACCTGTTACTTTACATGGAGAGAGACTTTAATCAGAATGTGGAGAATCATATTGATATTCATAAAGAATAAAAATGTATTGTTAGCCTAGAGATCTAAACACAGATGTTTCTAAAGTTGCATGAATATTTAACTACTTACAGTTGTCCGACAAATACAAGGTGCCCTTCCTTCTGTATCATGGCTTTCTTGTTCTGAGTTCCACTAGTGTCATTTATTTTTGAATAAAGAATAAAGTCAGAGTTATGACAAAAGATTGAAAGTCAAAGGCTAAGACGATGCTCAACCCTCTTTGAATTGGTGTTGTCAACACTCACCGTCCGTCATGTTGTCCCATTGTTGAGTCGCCATTCTTTGTCTGCCATTCCAAACATGGCTCGATGCGTTCATATTGTCCATGTCCTTTAAGTTGCAGCTGGTTTTTATTGGTACATTTTTCATCAGTATCACGGTGAATAAAATACTCTTTATTTTTCTAAACACTTTTCTTTGGTTATTTGCTTCAACTATGCTCAAGACATCATCAGTATCATCACTCTTTCCCGATACTAAGTTGGGAATTTTCTCTAGATGCCTGATACAAGGATTTTCTGTCAGTTCTAGTCTGCCGCTGTTGATCTCAACACCATCAATGTCTTTTCACTACTTACATGAATTTTGTTTTTCACTCCTACTTGTCAGCTCCGTCTCCCATAAAGTCATACTGTCTGAAAATCATCTCCAACATCATTCTTACGCCCCTTTGTATGCTCGCTATGTTCTTGTTAACATGTTCAGGCCTTTGCTTTTGCACTTCGATGCTAATTCAGACCATCAACCCCTCAGTTTCTCTTTAGCCTCACAGGTACTAGCATAATGAAGCCAATTATGGGATCTCATTTATCAGTCACCAAATCTAACAAAAAGAAGTTCCCTAAAGTTACTCCAACCACCTAAGAAATGTCTTGCACCACCCTCACATACTTCTCTGCCTCTTCTCAAGAGACTTCTTTTGGAAAAAGTTCCTTTCAGTTTGTTTTTTCATTTTTAATTTCTTCTAACTCTGTCCAAACAAGTGCTCCATTGGCTTTGTTTGGCTATTTACCTGTGTACAGTAAATCTACTGATGACGTCAACTTTGTTTACATGGGGGGACCACGCAGGACCAACTCCTCAAGACAGGACTCTGCGGTTCACCTACACCTGGAGGCTACAAAACATTCATAAGATTCCATATTTGAGGACCACAATGTTCAGATTTTGGCCATATCCAAAGAGGGTTTAGTTGTAAGCAACTGGATTTGCTGGAGTTGGCAACTGGAGTTGCTTACAACTAAACCATCATGACCTGGATGAATGAGAATCTTCACAGACGATTTTGGCCATGGAAGACAAATGGTTAGAGTTCTTCTGTATTTTAGTTTGAACTGAAGAAGTTCGATTAGAAGCCTTTTGGAAAAGAGGTGAAATGTTTTGAAGAAACTTCATGCCCAGTTGCCTAAGGAAACTTTTAACGATGCGATTTTTTTCCTCATAAAGTCCTCATAAACCTGCATAGGTCCATGAACTGTCCTTCCAGTCTCTGTCCTTCTCAAAGCAGCTAACAGGTTCCTCTCAGTGATTAACTTCATCCATTCTTCTTCATTCCTCTATCTTTATTTCTCTCTCATTGTGTTCTTAATCAACTGGGGCAGTGGTGGCAAGTGGTCCGGAAGGTTTCCGGTTAGAATCCACCAGCTATTGGGTCACCACTGAGGTCCACTGAGCAAGGCACCGTCCCAAACCAGGGCCTTTGCTTTTGCAATTTTCACCTCAGCATCCTTTCTCTCCCTGAAATATTTGGCAAAATTTTCAATTCGCAAACGCAGACAATAACTTATCCTTTGTTTGACATCTTCTGAAACCTACACGTCTCATCACCCTTCATTGTTCTTATTGTCTAAAAACTGATCAAATCATTCTTTTCACTCCTCACACTAAAACGTTTTTAAACCTCCTTTCTTCTCACCATAGCCTTCAGCCATTGGGCTGCTGTCATGAATTATGTATTCGTTACAGTTCGTGTTTTCAAGCAGCGAGTTTGTCTCATTGGAACCGCCATACCAACAGGTGGCAGTACCAACACTTTAGTCCAGGGGCAGGTAAGAGTCTTTCACCTACCAAAAGTAGATAAAAAATATTGCAGAATAAAAAAATGGGTCGTTTTAGTGTTTTACAGAGGTTAGAATTTTTATAAAAAATCTGCTTTGGTAAAACAGTCTGCCACTGCAGGTAGAATGTGGAATTGCTTGTCACTAATAAATCTTATTAATAATAATATTTATTCCAACAGCAACACGCTGAAAAATTGAATGTGAAAGTTGTGAGTCTGTTGGTAACACCATTCATTATTTGTTTTCCGCGTCTTTTAAAAGAAAAAATGTTAAAGATGTTGAAGTTGTGATAAATCTTGGTCTAAATGTCAAAAGTTTGGTCCTGTTATATTTCTGTGCTTTAAAAGTATTTTTTGTCAGTGTTGTACTAACGTTGGTTTAAATCCTAGTACATTAATGACAGTTTCAGTTATTGGCCAAGTTATTTCCTTTTTCATTGTCGTCATCTTTTTTTTTTTTTTCTTTTTTTGTGTTGACTTTCTTGTGTCTTTGCACAGAAGGGCACAGATTGTCAGGGGAATTTTTTTTTTTTGTTTGCTGAGCATTATTTTCATTGTGTCTGTGAAAAATAGAGTACAGACAGGATGGAAAAGCTGAAGAAAAGAGTCAGGAGTGATCTGTGATAGAAGGGAGTCAGATAAGGTGAAGGGACAGCTTTACAGGACAGTGGTGAGACCAGTGTCTCTAATGGATGGATTAGAGACACTAGGAATAGGTAGAAGACAAGAGACAGAGCTGGAGGTGGAGGAGTTAAAGATGCGGCCCGTGGGCCATTTGCGGCCCATGGAACGATAGTTTGCGGGCCCCATCATGATGTTAAAGTTGTATTTTATCTTTTTGTTGCCTGGTAGCTCCATCCTGGTAGCTCCATCTCTAGGATCATTCTTCCACCAATGTATCCACTGTCCCTCCTCTGAACATGTCCAAACCATCTCAATCTGTCTTCTCTAGCTTTTTCTCCAAANNNCCCTCTAATCACCTCATTCCTGATCCTGTCCATCCTTGTCTCTCCTAAAGAGAATCTCAGCATCTTTAACTCCTCCACCTCCAACTCTGTCTCCTGTCTTCTACCTACTCATAGTAATTGCTACGTACTGCAATTCTGGTCAAATTCTATATCAATTACTTTAAAATACATTTTGACAGACATTGCCTGATCCATTTCCTGCACAAATTGCACACACAAGAGTGAGAGTTCTGGGTTCTACCTTAAGATGGAACTCCTTTACTGTTATATAACATTGTCGCTCACCTATGCCAGCCCAGTGTTAACATCATAAAACTAGGACATGAAAACATCAGAAAAGTCTTATTTACACCTGGAAGTCACAACAAAGGAGAAAAATCTCCCAAAAAATAAATACAAAAATAAAAACACAAAACAAGCAACAAAGTGAATGCAACACAATCTGATGTATAATATAAACAATGAACGTATCTTGAATCACCATCAGCTCTGAAGGTGAAGGTGTCATAGTTCCTTCAGACCAGGCTCCACAGAAGTCACCGAAAGGCCAGTCCACTGGTTGTGTTGTTGAGAGCGAACAGATGGAGCTGCTCAGACTGTTTAATGAGGCCGATCAGTCAGTCTGATGGAGACATTAACCTGAAGTCAGGTGGGAAAAAAAAAAAAATCCTAAAACAGACGACGTCACAGTCATCCTTCAAATTAAAGGCTGAAACTCTACCTGTTCACATTCTCAACATTTTAATGTGAAATACTGCAGCACCTGTATGATATACTGAAACACGTTGCTGTATCCATGGAAATATTGACACCGTTTTACACTAGAAATCATAATTCTCCAGTACCATGCATGTTACTACAGCCACCTTGTGGCAAAATTGTGAACTGCAAAAAAAAAGTTTTTTTGTTTTTTTTTTACTTTTACTTTTTTTTACCGTGGTAGTACAGTTATATTACACAACAATGAAGTGCTACCTTCACTGACAACTGCTTTAATTACAATTATAGGTTTTTCCTTACTTTAGAACACAGGGCAGAATGTGATAAATGAGATTAACAACACAATCCACCTCAGGTCAGAACCACAGACAGTCCTTTTCCAGCACCTTAGGGGGTTTCATAAAATTCCGACAAAATCTGCTAAATATTCAGGTTGGACTTGGCAACTTCACCATCTCAAATGAACTCTGAATATGTCGGCTTTACATAGAAGTTTGATTTATTTACGTTCATTGCTTATATTATACATCAGATTGTGCTGCATTCACTTTGTTGCTTGTTTTGTGTTTTTATTTTTGTATTTATTTTTTTGAATTTTATCTCCTTTGTTGTGACTTCCAGGTGTAAATAAGACTTTTCTGATGTTTTCATGTCCTAGTTTTATGATGTTAACACTGGGCTGGCATAGGTGAGCGACAATGCTATATAACAGTAAAGGAGTTCCATCTTAAGGTAGAACCCAGAACTCTCACTCTTGTGTGTGCAATTTGTGCAGGAAATGGATCAGGCAATGTCTGTCAAAATGTATTTTAAAGTAATTGATACAGAATTTGACCAGAATTGCAGTTCATAGCAATTACTATGAGTAGGTAGAAGACGGGAGACAGAGCTGGAGGTGGAGGAGTTAAAGATGCTGAGATTCTCTTTGGGAGAGACAAGGATGGACAGGATCAAAGCCGAGGTGATTAGAGGGACAACACAGACAGGAAGGTTTGGAGAAAAAGCTAGAGAAGACAGATTGAGATGGTTTGGACATGTTCAGAGGAGGGACAGGGGATACATTGGTAGAAGAATGATCCTAGAGATGGAGCAAGAGGAGATTGATGGATGCAGTGAGGGAGGACATGGAGGTAGTTGGACTAAGAGTAGAAGATGGAGAGGACAGTGGGAGATGGAAAAGGATGATTCACTGTGGAAACACCTGAAGAAGAAGCTTAAAAATCAAAGAAGATCTGGAACGCATTCGATGTTAAGACTGCACAGCAAGGTTGGTTCCGACAGCCAATAAGTCTCCATCTCTCCATCTCAAACATCTTTATTTACTCCACTTCCACATCATATTAACCACTTTAGACCAAACACTGTCTTGAGTCACGATAAGGAGACTGTCAGAACAGAAACACCAATAACACTTAAACCACGTGGTAAAAACATCCAACCAACTCAGGCTAACAAGGCTCCTGAGATGTGTATAAGAGACAGGTATCAGGAGGACATGGAGGTAGTTGAAGTCAGAGGAGAAGATACAGAGGACAGGGGGAGATTGGATGGATTAGAGACACAAGGAATAGACAGGAGACAGGAGACAGAGCTGGAGGTGGAGGAGTTAAAGATGCTGAGATT
>JAFBJS010007086.1:0-11269 GCA_016785265.1 Paraplagusia blochii
CTTACCGTCCGTCGCCTCTTTGTTAAAATTCATATGATGTTGTCCTGTTAGTTTACGTTGCTATATTTTAAAGACAAGTTCCGTTGGGTTCTCGTTCTCTATACTATCCTTCCCCTCTGTTTTTTTTTTTTTTTAATGAGTTCTGTGTGTGTGTTCCAGCCTTGGGCTGTCGACCATTGACCGTTTGGCATTTGCTTCTCTCGGCTCTTACCTGCCTATCAACTCATCCCTGTCATCCTTCCCTCTCTCGTCTTCATCCTCCTTTGCGGCAAATGGAAATTAAAGGATAGTGAAGGAAGGAAGGAAGGATAGAACGCTGTAAAGCAACAGTTGATCCAATGCTCCATTTCCTCGGCTGAAGAACCTCGTTTTCATTCCTCCTGTTTGGATCAACCTCCTCTGCCTGTCATATATCATCACTTCCTTGGTCTCACAAGATCTCACAGCCTTGTTACATCTTTCAGGTACAATTTCCATTAGGACAGGAACTGTTGAACGCTTCAGTGAGAAGCAAACACATTTGATCTTCAGCCTGAGCTAAATCTAACTGAGAGGCTGTTGGAACTTGATGACTACATTGACCTTTTACCGGCGTTTCTGGCACGGTGGCCTTCGATCGTGTCTGATGGGGAGACGGGGCTCAGTCATTGGCCGGTCCGGAGGAGGTCTGCTGCTGCATGACGCCGCGCTGCAGTGGTTTCATTTTGTTCGTCGTCTCTGCGTGACTGCTCCGAGCGCAGCGAGAAAAAGCTAATTTAGAATCTGGTCAGCCTCTCCTACACGCACTGCTTTGTAGACTTCACACTATACATGCAACTGCTTTCTTCCTTTCTCTTCCTGTCTTCATGTAGTAGTAACGCCGGTCCTTCCACGTTGCAACACCGGGCTCAAAATAAACGGGATGTTGGTCATAACGTATGGAAAAATCACCTGGAATGCATTCATCACCGGCGCTGACGCGGTGATGTCTTCATCGGCTGTCGTGTCTCTGAGAAAACTAGTGAATCCATAACTGTGATGAGTATTAGTGTCACCGTTGTCTATTTTTTTTTTTTTTATCAGTATCACATTCTGGGCAACATATGCTGAAGCTGGTGTCAGCCTCTGTCTGAGTCTGTCTGTGCAACACAAACCGCCCCCAGGATCAACCATCCTCTCTGCTCCTCCTCATCCTGCCAGCTTCCTTTTATTCCACTTCACAGCAACTCCTACTCCCTGGCAGTTGAACAATACTTTAAACAGATGAAGAGAGAGACAAGAAAGAAAAGAAAAAAAAATGCACCAGGAGAGGCAGTTTTGTGCGAACTGTTATAGATGTAAACGTAGATAAAATGGTAAAAAATATATAATGGAATAATGAAATAACAAAGCACGGATTGCAAGTATATTGTAGGACAATATACCACATAACTTTCAGTGGGTTCACCACCCAGAGGAAGGTGCACGCAGTGTGATTTGGGTGGCAGTCGTGGAGACTGTATCTCAGCAAGGAATAAGCTTATAAAGATGAAAAAAAAAAGTAAAAAAAGATTCAACTACACATTTAACTTTTCTCCTGAGCATGTTCAGATGGTGAATATTGAAAAACATTGGGCCTGCGACCCACTAATGAGATAAAAGTGGACATATGTATGTGATATGTGCAGTCGGAGAGACTGATGGGTTCATCTTGGGCTTCTTTAGTTTACCTGTGGACAGATATTTAACTTTTGGTCTGGTGCAAACCATGTGAACATGGGTCTGTGACCCCCTTTGGGTCTTGACCCACCAGTTAAGAATCACTGGTGTAGGATAATGGTCCTCAACGGTCATTAAAATAATGTAAGAAAGTGATTTTTATTTAACTTTGAGTATCTAACCAGTCTGTTTGTAGTTTGTAGAGAGCTAAAAGTGCATAAAAAATATATAGATGTAGTGTAAGATGTGCAGTCAGAGAGCCTAATGGGTTCAGCTAGCATCTGGGGTTCCTTTAGTTCACCCTTAGAAATATCAGAACAACTTTTCTTCTGTGGGTAAAAACTGGCGTGGACCAATGTGAAAACATGTCCAGCGCAACCCTTTTTGGGCCGTGAACCACTAATTGAGAACCACTGGTGTAGTATGATGGTCCTCAACTGGCAGCCTGTGGCTCCAATTGATATCGTTACCATTGGTGCAGGTGGTAGAGAATAAAGTGTACAGAAGAACACGTCTCTGTAAGATGTGCTGTCAGAAAGTCTGATGGGTTCAACTAGCATATGGGGCTTATTTGGTTCACCCTTAGAAACATCTGAACAACTTTTCATCTGATTTCCATTAAATTCGGTAAACACTGAAAATTATTCTGTGTTACCCATGTGAATTCAGGTCCACAACCCACTTATGGGTCCTGAACCGCCAGTTGAGAACCACTGGTGTTGTAAAATAGTCTTCAAGTGGCAGTCCGTGGTTCAAATTGATGTAGTTATCATTGGTGTGGGATGTGGAAATAAGTGTACAGAAGAACATACCTCTGTGAGATGTGCAGTCAGAGAGACTGATGGGTTCAGCTAATATGTGCAATTATTATTTAATTGTGGTACATTGATGGATGGATTTTTCTCTGCGTTCTAGAATGTTGCCTGGGTTTTATCCTGGGATTGCGACATGCGGAGCACGCACACCACTGGCTGCTCTGTGTGCAGCCTGCATAAAAAAAAAAAAAAAATATGTATATATATATATAATGTGCAAACTAAGGCTCGGGGGCCAGAATATATATATATATATTTATATATGTTTATATATTTATCACCAAAAGTGCAGCCCACTTCACAGATGGGTTACATACGTTAAGCTTCTCCAAACAGTTTCTACTTCATTTATATTGGGAAGGGGTTTGAGGAGCAAAGTACAATTTCTCAAACTGTCCTCAGAGCTGATGTCCAAACGTTCTACTACTCACCTGTTGTTACTGTTTAGGTTTATATTCTGCAGTCGTCTAACCTGGAGTCAACATCCACATCCCTGCAGCCTGGCTCCCTCTGCTGCAGTGTGAGGAAACTGATTTTTTTTTTTTTTTTTATCACAACATAAACCCTGTACTGTATTCTGAACTTTCACAGTCACGGAAAAAAAAAATATATTGGACCATATTGATGTTTTCTTCAATTTCTTGTTTATTTCAATGCCTGGCCCCGCTAAAGGTATATAACCTGAAGGTATGTTTTGACAGTTTGGTTTTATTGTGATAGAAGAGTGTCAGCTAAGGTAAAAGAAAAGGTTTACAGGACAGTTGTGAGACCAACTATGATGGATGGATTAGAGACACCAGTAATAGGCAGAAGATAGGAGGTGGAGAAGCTAAAGATGCTGAGGTTCTCTTTAGGAGAGACAAGGATGGACAGGCTCAGGAATGAGGTGATTAGAGGGACAACACAGACAGGAAGGTTTGGAGAAAATGCTAGAGAAGACAGATTGAGATGGTTTGGACATGAGGAAGGGACAGTGGAGACATTGGTAGAAGAATGATCCTACACATGGAGCTACCAGGTAGGAGACAAGGAGGAGATTAATGGATGCAGTGTGGGAGGACTTGGAGGTGGTTGTAGTTAGAGTTGAGGATACAGAGGACAGGAGGACATGGAAATCTATCTATCTATCTATCTATCTATCTATCTACCTACCTACCTACCTACCTACCTACCTGTCTTTCTGTCTAACTTATCTTTATTTTTCTGTACCTCTACCCACCTGTATTACTATCAACTCCAAGGATCCAAGTTGCCAAGGCCATACGCCAGGCCAGCGTTTACACACACATTGCTAACCTGCTCCACTGCGGCGATGCATCGAGCGGCTTCGTGTAATTAGTCATCGAGAGGCGTGAGACTTGAAGGAAGCGAGTTCAGAACAAGTGAACTGATGCGGCGACATCGGGGAAGTGTCATCCTTTACTGTTTAATTGGCCTTCACCGGCTGCACGGTGGCGGGAAACCAACACTCATGAAGACATTCGTCTCCGTCACTCTCAACGCACCTTCAGATTGGACGTCATTTATCTCCGCGCAAAAAAAAAAAATAACGTGTCTTTGTCCTCAAAGACGAGGCGTGTTGTTGGAGCCAAATAGGGCAAGGTTGGTTTGAAGGGTTACATTGTGTTGGAGGGAGAGGGAGGCAAAGACACAGTGAGAGACAGAGGGGACGTTAGTGCGGTAGACGCTTCTCATCTTTGTCCCTTCATCTTCTTTTTTATGTGTGCTCTAGATGCCAACTACACTTAAACTCAGTCAACCCTGTTTTGGGATACAGCACTTCAAAGATTGGGGAAAGCGCCGCAGCGCTGAGCCTGGTTTTCACGCTCTCTTAAAGCGTCCTGACGGATCTGTCTCCCGATTGTGCAACAGTCGTCTTCACAGCCGCACACAGAGGTAAAGAGGAGGAGACGGTGATTAATTCCAGCTGTTTGCTCCGAGGCTTCATTTGCGAGTTGATCTCTGATTCATCAGGCCCTGCGTTAAAGAGGCTAATGTGCGACCGAGTGGAAACTCAGTTGGGAAATATTGGGAAATTAATAAAGCATTATTGGGAAGTAAAGAGTGCGTGGAGAGGGCGAAGCTTAAGTGGCTGAATAACGCCGGCGAGACGCAACATTGCGCATCATTGCATAATGTCGGAGTAGCAGCGGCATTTGGGGGCGAGGTCGGAAAATTAGCATTATTCATGCCCGATGTAAAAAATCTCACACTGAGTTTCATTTTTAATTGCCGTGGCACCAACAAAAACAATGATCAACCAACGATTATTCCAACCTACAAGCAACGTTTCCGAGGTATGAGTAGAGAACCGCCTAGGTAGAATAAAGTACTCTATCTGAAACAGGACTAGCATTAGCATAAATCATCAAGGAAACCCACAGTTTCTGTGGGTGGCGCTGTCTCTCTTAACCCTAGAACAAACGCTACATAGAAAACTTGATCCATTCCAAAATGAGAGCCACTGTGCGTCCACTTGATGTAGGCGTACCGCACCTGCTGGAGACTGAAGAGACTCGGACGACTCCTCCTCTGAAAGCGCTCCGTCCAATTCAACAGAGAGGTTCTGAAAGAACCCCAAAGTAATGTTTCTATTCATATTTTGAATTAATAATTAGCGGGTAATTAGGTTTAATTAATTGTAAGGATCTCTCTGAGGGGCTTGAACTAAGAAATGTGCTTTTTAATTATTATTATTGAGGAAATGCAATCAAGGTCGGAGCAGATTGACCAACTAGGAACTCCTTAGAGATCTCAGCTCGACGCATAAGTGAACGGACGTCAATGTTTTCCATTGATTTGAATCAATACCGCAGCTGAGGAAGTCTTTCTGCTCCGACAAACTTAGTGCCACGGTTAATAACCTATGTGGATCATTTTTACTGCAAACAAACACAACTCGAAAATGTTCCAGTTAATTTCCCTCAGCAAATTTTTATGCACTTCCCAAATGAGCCGGTGTCTTGAAAGAAAAAAAAAAAAAAACAGCAAAACAAAACCAAAACAAAAACAACTCTGTAAAAGCTCAATTTTAAAGATTCAATTAGTTTTCATACTCGACAAAACTGCTGTGCGAGTTCAATTCTCATTTTCGCAGTAGTTCACTCTGCCAAAGAAGCATTAAAGATAATTGACAAGATTTGATCGACTCTAATCAGCGTAATGCCTATTTTGTACTTTTTTTGCCCCACTTTAAAAGTCTAATGACTGCAATTAAAGACTCTAAAGGTTTTTTTTTTTTTTTTTGGAAGTCACGTCGGCACTAACAAGCTAATTAAAAAAAATAGTACTCAGTGAAGTTTTCTACTACAATGGTGATAAGACACACTTTCGTGCGTAATTATAACTGCCATATATTATCTTTTCTTCTTTGAAAGGTTATTGTAGCAAATGCCATTTATGCTTCTGGAGTAGGTTGGTCTCCAACGTGTGGCAACGGTATAAGGACAATGTGAAGTTGACTTTCTTTGTTAGAAGATGTGGAAGAGTGAAGGGTGAACTCACAGAGGATTGACGAAAATATACTGAATGGTGTAAGTATTAGGGGTGTGCAATTTAATCATTTTGGATTGGTTTGGATCGAACTGAACCGAATTGGATCGAACTGGATCGATCGTTTAATAATTTTTATGAATCGTTCCTGAATCGAAATGTAGCCTGTGAATAGAGATATGAATTGGATTGTTATGTGAGTGAATCGTCACATCCCTAATATACACTATTTATATATTAGGGGTGTGCAAATTAATCGGTTTGGATCGTACTGAACCGAATCGGATCGAACTGGATCGATTGTTTAATATTTTTTAATGAATCGTTCCTGAATCGGAATGTAGCCTGTGAATCGATATATGAACTAGATCATTATGTGAGTGAATGGTCACACCCCTTATATACACTATATAAATACATTATGGGTGTCCAAATTAATCGGTTTGGATCGAACTGAACCGAATCAGATCGAACTGGATCGATCGTTTGATATTTTTATGAATCACAGCATCCGTGAGGGAAAAGTGTTTCCAACCAGATTGGACAGTTCAATCCCTGAAGCGTGGCTCGAAATACTCGTAGAGTATTATGGATGTGTTTCGGTCGTGCTGCGGCGGAATAACTTTTCTGACGGTATTCCAGCAAGTGAACTACCAGGGAAGTTACAAGCCAATTTACTTTGCATGAGATTCATGTGATCCCGCAGAAAAGGAAAAAAAACAGTGATAAACTGGGATCAAACTCAGGGTCTGGGCCCAAATCTGGCCTCTTTTGCAAATCTATCGGGTCACAAGATCAAATCATATGCCTACTTGGTTACTGTATTGTGGTAGGATTTGTAATAGTGGATTTTACAGCACAGATTTTCTTTTTTTTGTGTGTTGGCCTGTGTTGACCAAATAGTAGCGTTAAGGTTAGGGTTAGGTGGTGCCCCCTAGTGGAACATGTCATGCAAGGTTAACCTGCTTGAATCAATCACTAGGTGGCAGCAACTCAACAAGAGCAAGATACATGTTTTCAGGTTTTCAACCTGAGAGATGTCAATACAAGGGTCTGAATTAAGAGTGCTATCATTTCTGCCCCCTACAGGGAGATGTGGGAAAGACAAGAGAAAATCAGTAGAAAAAAAAAATAATAATCAGACTTGTAACAGTGGAGGAAACACCCTCTACAAGAGATTGGACATGAAAAAACAGGTTTTCCTCCAGGAGCAGGCCTTAAATAATTCTGCACTCAACTTGAAAATGTTGAAGGCGGGATGGAAAAAAAAAACACACACACACACTTATAGCTCAATCCTGATTTGCTGTCAAATCCAATACATCAAGGCCACATAAAATATGGTGTAAGTGTTGTGGAAAACTCTTTTTTACTGTGGTGTCTGCAGTATTTTACCTCAATGTGTTGTGAGCCCCAGGTAAAAGACGGAGTTTTGTTTATAAAAGCTGTCGGCTGCACTCTAATGGAAAGGCCTGAGTGATTTTATCCAGAAGGGTTTACACTGGTGCTTAGACTATTATGGTATACAGTACATGGGTGTGAGTGGGACGAGGAGATTGAGTCAGAACAGGAGGGTTATTGTAAAAGCAGTGAAAAAAATAGAAAAATACAAAAAAAAATATAGAGAAAAAAGTGAAAAAAATAGGCAAAAAAAATAAAGGTAAAATTTTATTCTTTTAATTAATAAAAACTACACCAAGTATATGTATATTCTTATATAAACAAGTGACATTAATGCACAGTAGGAATTAAGAAAAAAGAAAGAAAGAAAGACAGACAGACAGACAGACAGACAGAGTTACAACAGAGAAAAAGAACAAAAACACAGGTTTTCTCATAAACATGATGCATTCAACAACATCTGTAAAACATAACGGTCGATGACTTGGAAAAAATGATGTTCATCAAACGGGGAATTATAACCAGGCTTAATAACAATGATATATTTTATGTGTTACCAGTATTTGTGTTTACACGCCCTAGTAATTGGGCATAGCAATATATCATGGCATTGCCCCTACTTCGAAATACTTAAACCGCCTAATATTTGTAAATATAAATATATATTCTATATATAAAATGTGCTACTAGGATGATTTTAGTGTCTGTGAAACACATGGCTTTTTAAATTATTGCGACGTCATAGACACATCATTGTTATGGCGAAAAGGAAAGCATATTATTATATTTATTAATTGTAGAGCACAAATGTTCTCCAAATCAGTGGTGCCCAACCACTGGGTCGGGGACCAGTACCGGTCTGTGGGTGAATTGGTGCTGGGCCGCAGAGAAATAATGTTTCCTTTCAGCCACATCTGGCTATTACTTCCACTTGATCCATACTCAACTGACCAATAGAATGGCTAGGATTCCATCATCAATAATGCAACTATTTTTGATTAGGAAATATTTTCTCAGTAAACTATAAACTCAAAATGACGCAGAGTCATTGATACAAGATTCTAACTCTTTAAACCAGTCTGGTAGCAGAAAGTTATAGGCACTTGTGAAACCCTTGTTCATTCGGGTAGGAAAATTTTATAGGTAGGAAAATATTTCAGAACACCAAAAATCTAATTTCATTAAGGGGTATTTATCTGCTACAACTTAATGATCGGTCTGTTAAAAAAAGTACCTTACCATTAACCGGTCAAAAAAAGTTTGAGGAACACTGGTGTAAATGTTTCTTCAGGTGGTTTTCGTCCAGGAAATAATCCAGAAAGGTAATTCAGATTATTTCACCCTGGGCCTGTTCCATAATCCCCTGTCAACTGAAGGCTGACAGCGGTCGTTGTTAGTGATTTTAATACACAAGCTTGTCTTTTCCCCTGCCAACGTGGAGATTACAGGAAAATCCAGATAAATAACCTTGGCTTGTCAAACCAAAAAATATTATTCATATTGAGAGGAGGAATGAAGCTGGTGAAGGAAGATTTTTGTGCGTTTTTTTTTTATTTCAAGAGTTGATGATGATGTAATTATTACTTAGTCATTATGACAGTACTAATATCTAACCTTCCACCCATCCATCCATCCATCCCATACTCACCCTGCTGTTGCAGCAGCTCAGTCTTTGTGTCACTCACTAAACTTTGTTCGCTGCTGTTATCGACTCTATGGCTTTTTCTTCAGCTGTCAGGATCAAATGATTCTTATGCTTCAACCTCTGCTGACAAGATCACACTTTTAAGATGCTCCAACCGCACTGATGTGTTGATGCTTCGCCAATGCCCCGCAAGCGTTGTTTTTATCCACTCTGCACGACCCCGTCAATCATTGCACTCAAAACAGAGATGTAGGAAGGTCTGAGGGAATGAAGAGAACATTTGTAATAGAATAGAATAGAAACTAATTTATTGATCCCAGGCTAGGAACATGAATGGTAGCACCAGCATCGCATTCAGTGACGATCCAGTCAAACAAAAAAAAAAAAATTAACACAGGGTGTTCAGTGTTGGGCACGTAACTTTAAAAAAGTAACTTATAACTTTACTGGATACTGCTCTGAAAAAGTAACTAGTTACATTACTAGTTACTAACTTATAAAAGTAACAAATCACTAGTTACTTTAAAAACACAGAAAAAAAACATTTGTGTTGTGTTCTGTAGCAACTATCATACTGAAATGTAGTTGAACAATAAAACAAAATAGATAGACTCAATATATATTGAGAAACCAACTATAAACGTGTATGTTTTCCCTTCTCTCTGGATATAAAATAGTGTTTGTTTGGTTTTTTTTTATGTGAATTCACTGAATCTCGAACAGGCAAAGGTTATTAGCATCAACATATGAGACATTGTAAAAGAAAAAATTATCTGTTGTCTTTTCACATTATTTCCAAAGTCAATTTTTCTTTACAGAACAAAATGTACGTGCTATAACAAAAAAGCATGCATTATTAATATAAACATTCTATGTATGGTCTACACACTGAAGGGCCAACTATAGTACACATTTGATTTTATCTCGCAGGCCCAAAATAATTATTCTGCGGGCCAGATTAGGCCCCCGGGCCAGAGTTTGATACCTGTGATCCCTTTCTTGTAAACAGAGTTGGCTCTCCTGTTTATCCTGTTGGTGACCTTACATGCTTATGCTGCTAACTTACGCTAACAGTTGTAACATCAAGATATGAACATCAGCAAACTTTGACTTGTTTAAGTCCACTTGCGTAGCGACATACGTTATCAATGTAAATCTTCAAGTTGCAGGACGTCATAAGGCTCTATGTCGTAAAGACGTGGAGCCACCTACGTGTCCAAGATAGGACACAATAGGGTATTAGATGTCAAAGTTGGACTTCTTCACCACATTGATTTTGTTGTCAGCGATCAAAGCAGAGCCTCGACAGGTGAATTAACGCAAGAAAACAATGATTAGCTGAAGCGACAAAATGCCTGTTGGTCGATTAAACACTGTCAGGAAACCTGAGGTTAAGCCCACGCCACAGGACGGCGCACATGTACATTTGTCATGTAGATGAAGACGAGGCCACTACGGTCGTTAACGGCATTGATTCTTCTTCAAGTGAGATTATAATTGATTACAGCCTGTCTCTGCTTGATTGGCTCTATTGATAAGCGGGCGCGTGTCCTGTTTTAGATCGTTTCTACAGTACGTGCAATCATTAGAGACGCAGTCCTGTAAACACGTCCAACAGGACGCTGTTTGTGTAAATGTATTCTTAACTGTCCTCATGAAGACATCTTTTTTTTTTTTAATTTGCATTACATCTCGCAAAAAAAAAATCTATTAATCTATCTCAGATTATACCAAAGGTGGGCAAAACTTTTGACTTGCGGGCCACAGTGGGTCCTAGAATTGGACATGGGGACCTGAGCCAAGAGCATGAAGATGGAGCGTTCATTGAACTAAGATAAATGGCTTTTAAAACTCGTCATCTTCTGCGGAACCCCCGGCATCGCCCCTAACAGTTAAATTATTTATTTATTTTACAATGTTGCTGGGCCGCAATACAAAGATCTACGTACCGCATCCGGCCCCCAGGCCTTAGTTTGCCTATGTTTTGTACATTTTTCAAGTTAAAATTTGACACAAAGGCTTTTGGACGCCATAAAAATTTTACACATTATCAAATATAATCATGAATTATTGTTTTTTATTGTGCTTTAAAACAAGTGTCAGCTTGAAACATAAATATCTTATATATTTTTAATGTATTGTTTACAAGATAAAATAACAATTTTAAATTCTAGACAGTCTTAAATGTCAGTTCTCAACATAATAAATATAATATTAAAAACAAAATTGAATAAATTGA
>JAFBJS010007086.1:18561-31527 GCA_016785265.1 Paraplagusia blochii
AGCTCCATCTCTAGGATCATTCTTCTACCAATGTATCCACTGTCCCTCCTCTGAACATGTCCAAACCATCTCAATCTGTCTTCTTTAGCTTTTTCTCAAAACCTTCTTGTCTGTGTTGTCCCTCTAATCACCCCGTTCCTGATCCTGTCCATCCTTGTCTCTCCTGAAGAGAATCTCAGCATCTTTAACTCCTCCACCTCCACCTCCACCTCCACCACTGCCTCTTGTCTTCTGCAGTAACGTTAATTTATAGGGTTATTTCATGCCTTTAATAGATTTAAGAAATTTAGACGTCGAACTCCAGCCAAAAAGGTTGGAATGGAAAGTAGGTGGAGAAGCTGAATTGGCCCGCCTGCGGTCCAGATCTTTTGTCCTCCTTGAACACAGCTTTATTTAGTTTCTATTGCTTAATATCAAATTGTAAATCCACAGAGAAGAAACTAAAACACACCATTTTGCCTGTTGCATCACAACCTACGCTTATTATTGCACCGGAATTCTGATATGTATCTTATTGCCAGATTTTTTCCTGAAAAAAAAAAAGAGACTAAACAATCTACACTGTGTTGTGTTCTTCAGCTTCAAACTGGAATTCACTGTTGGATGGAAGTTGATTTACCGTGGAGCCCAGATCCGGAGGCAGCTCCATGAGTTAAGGCTGTGATTTCAGCCGTGCACGTGAAACGCGCACCTCTGACTGATTATTGATTATGCCAATAAGTGGTGGAAGAGCCGAGCGAGAGCACGCATGACTAAAGGCCTCCGAGGAGTCGAGTGTTAAGTAGCTGCCTCGGTGAAATCGGGAAGACAAACAAGCCGGGCCAGTGTTTGGCTAACAGCACAAACAGTCCACTTCAGCCGCCGCCGCCGTCGTACAGATTCACCTGCGTAATCCACTTGGCAGATGAACAAAATCTAATCTGGTTTTGAAGTAAAAATCTCCAGGTTGTGTTTGTGCTCTTTTCCTCTAACCAAGGGCCGGTCATCAGATATGACAAACACACTTTATCAAACTTCTGGACCGCCCCCCACACCCACCCATGACCCCATCCTCATCGCTCCATTTTACCTCTCTGGGCTGGTTTAAACCAAAGACAAAAAAACAAAAAACATAGATGCACCGGCCGCTTAATCACGAGGAGAAATTAATCCTTTGCATTTAACCCATCACCTTAGTGAGCAGGTGGGTGGGGGTACCATGCTCAGCGGTAGCTTGGCGGTAGGGGGATTCGAACCGGGGGCCTTGCGAATCCAAGTCCGCTTCCTATAGGCCACCAACTGCCCCAGGTTGGCCGTTTGCAGTGTTGGGGACGTTACTTTAAAAAAGTAACTCACTACTTGTCTTATACTGGTCTGAAAAAGTAACTAGTGACGTAACTAGTTACTCAATTATACAAGTTACTAGTTACTTTACTTTGAATAATAATAATAAAAAACATTAAAAAGTTTAGCGTTGTGTTCTGTAGCAACTATCATAATGAAATGAAAACAAAATAGATGTTTTGACATTTTGACATTTTCTTTATTGTAACATCAACTTGCCGTCTTCTTGCTTGTGGGTGTGTGTCATAGGCGTAGCCACGGGTGGGCCTGGGTGGGCCTGGACCCACCCACTTGCCAGTCAGGCCCACCCAATCCAATGAGAGAGCTGATCAAACTTGGCTATAATACTTTTGGGGTTAGCCCACCCTAATTTTTTCAGGGTCCACCCATTTTAAGTTGTTAAGTTGTTTATTTCCCTATAAGGCATGAAGACCCGCCCAGGTCTCTTTCTGATTGGCTTAGCCTGAAACGTTAACCTATGTCAACCAATCATCGCTCCTTTTCGACGCATGGTTTCTGTTAGTGTGCACGGCCGTCTTATGACTGACAGGCTCTGCTGCCACACAGTCCTCTGTCCGTGGACGGGACAAATTGTCCCTTTGGACCACAGATAGTAACAAGTAACGAGCCCCCTTTTCACCACAGTAACAATAACGGCGTTACAGAAACGGAAATGTAACACGTTATTTGTTACCTAGAAAAGTAGTTTTGTTACGGTATGGTCTTAGTCCCAACACTGGCCGTTTGTCCCAGGCTTTGAAGAGACTGTAGTCTGGCTCAGTTTACTGTCCATCATCGGCCAAGGAATGGCGAGCAGACAAGAGTAAAATGTTTGTTTGGCCACTGAGGTTGAGAGCAGTGATGGAGTGAAGTGTCAGTGTGACAATCTGGGTTTCAGTGTTTGTCTGTGGGATTGAAACAGATGGTAGAGACAAGGAAAATGTGGATTTTGTCCCACTTTACGCCTCTACATCCCTGCTTCCAGGTTCTTGGCGTTCACGTGTCTACAAACCTGTTCTAATGTGTCCTGGCGTGACGCCGCTGTGGCCTCAGGTGGAGCGGAATTCCAGGTTGGGTCTGGTGACAGATGAGACGAGAGGCTGATATGAATCAGTAGCAGCCAAGTTCATCATGATATTATCATTGCTACAGCAGATGTTGCCATTTCAGGCCAATTCCTCTTCAGTGTTAGCAAACTGAAGCAATTAAAATCACAAATGCATCCTTCTACCATCCATGAATCCCGGGACAGATTTTAGACACGAGAGAATAAAAACGATCATCGATTTCTGGAATGGGAAAACTAAATGATTAAATTGTAATTTTTTATATTCATCGTCATCAAGCTCATTGGTTTGGGAATTTGATTATTGATCCGTAAAAGCTTTTCCAAGCTGTCAGAGAAAAAACAGGGATTGCGTTTGAACATTTCTGGAAAACTTATCTTAATTGTTTGCCTTGGAGGTTTTGATCCCCCATCGTGTGATCAAATTTTATTTTCCATCCATTTCCACTTGGCAGTAGTCTCCATGAGCAGCACCCAAACAACACTACACCCTACCAACTTTCCTGCAGGTGATGAGCTCACTGGAAGGAGCCAACCACCCAAACTGGGGGAGGATCTTGTCCAGGAAGTGAACCCTGGAGATCCACCCCAATGACAGCAAACGGTTCTAACTAGTTACAGGATCAGAAACATATTTTTTGAGTTCCACCACAACAGGGATGCTCCTGACCTGGATAGTGCAAAAATATCTTTACTAGAGTTTTTTAGGAGATGATTGACTTTGACAACCGGTATTAACTGTCTAGAATTATTTTTTCAAAAGTGTTTCTGGTTTCATTTCTGTTTTCAGGAAAATGCCAAAAGGTTCTAATTTTCATTCCTTGAACCAACAAGTATCGGTATCGGTATCGGTATCGTTATCGGTATCAGTATCGGTATCGGTATCAGTATCGGAAGCATCAATATTTACTCATATGGACGTCAGAAATTAAGTAAAAACTCGAACCTCCAACTACTGTTTCCAGTCCCAGGTTCACTTCTCAATGACAAAGCCTAGGGGCCAAAGGCTCGGGTCCACAAGGTTTCAGGTTCTTTATCCACCAGCTGCCAGGTGCAGCGGGCTCAACACCCACAGAAAGACTAACAGTATGGTGCAGTGTGATTTGGGTGGCAGTGGTGGAGACTGCTGCCCCTGGAAGAGACTTTTTCTTTTCAATACTTTGCTTGAGAAGAAAAACTCTTCACAGAAACACAATTGAATGTCAAATTGATTCTTTTTATGAAAAAAAAATGTGCGGCAAAATTGATAAATTAGGATTACTGTAGATTAAGTTGTATTAATCATAGAGTGTTAGAGTGTTAGACGTTCTCAGCTTTGTTGTCTTGTCTCTGATTATTCTCCGTTTCTTCTTCCGTCCATTTTTCTCTTCCCTCCGTCTTTCTGCTCCATCCCCTGTGTTTCCCTTTCGTATCCCGGTCCTTTCTTTGTCGTCGTCTTTCATTTTTCCTTCCTTCTCTTGTGAATTCCCTTCACATCCACCCGGAGGCTCACAAAGAGAATATTTTCTCTCATTATTTGAAGGTGAAATGGTTGTGTTTAAAGATTGACAACATCACAACAACCACGTGCATCACTCCGGTCAACCTTACCTGTGAAGAGTCACTGTCTCAAAGTCAACACAACAAAGACTGTGGTGGAAACAAAGCAGCGGCAGAAAAATATTACAATATGACCTATCCCCATGTGTTTCCTTAGTTTTACACTGGAAATGTTAAAAAAATAATTTTAAATCATATTTTTTAACTATGATGTGGCTCATGTTGCACTAGACATATATTTATAGCAGTTTAAAATATTGTAAAATATTTTAGTAAATGTCCCCAAATTAATTTGTGTTAGACAATTTGTGAATTTCTTAATTAAGAAATAAGGTTAATTAATTAAGTTAATTATTTAAGCTACAAGTTAAAGATAATGAAAATCTCTGTCGAAAATGCAGAGAAAAAATAAATATTAACTTCTTCCAATCACTTTTGTTTTGAAAACAAATCTTTTATTTTGAAAAAAAAATCTTTTATTTTGAAAAAAAATCTTTTATTTTGAAAAAAAAATCAAAAAACTTGTTTTTGTTTTCAATTAACACAAGTTGATTGAAAACTGAGTATTTTCAACTAATTGGTGAATTATTGCAGGATTGTGATGAGAGAAACTATCTTCTCTAACTATGATCAATGGCTGTGATTCTTCCGACTGTTTGTTTAAATGCTGTTTGTTAATTAGTGCCTTCCAATCAAATGGGCTTCATTGAATAACGATGAAGCTTCAAACCAAACCCAGATTTATTTAGAAACTCTCCTTCCATTATTTCCACATCTGGCACTGAAACAATTTCCCACTGGAACCAAGTTGATGAGCAGAGTAGAAGAAAATGTCAGTTCAATCCATTACAATACATTACATTTCCATATGTTATGACAGACTGTGTTGGTGCTACGGGCAAGATATCACTGGAACCACCAACCTATCAGTCCTT
Organism: Paraplagusia blochii; assembly: GCA_016785265.1. Lineage (NCBI taxonomy): Eukaryota > Metazoa > Chordata > Actinopteri > Pleuronectiformes > Cynoglossidae > Paraplagusia > Paraplagusia blochii. Next base: position 23,425 of record JAFBJS010007086.1, read on the forward strand.
GCAGCATTTTTTTTCTGACTGGCGCCCCCTAGCGGCCAGGGCCAAAAACCAACCGCCTGTTCTCAAGCGTAGTTACACAACTCTATATAAAGAAGACTCATTTGTTCGCATTCACTGGTTTTAATTCCATATTTTTATGGCATACAACTTTATAGTGTCATCTCGTACAACCGTTATCTATTATATTCCAGCAATAAGGTTTGGAGAAAAAGCTCCAGAGAAGACAGATTGAGATGGTTTGGACATGTTCAGAGGAGGGACAGTGTTAGTATTCGTAGATTGATCCTAGAGATGGAGCTACCAGGTAGGAGACAAAGAGGAGATTGACGGATGCAGTGAGGGAGGACATGGAGGTAGTTGGAGTCAGAGTAGAAGATACAGAGGACAGGGGGAGATGGAAAATGTTGACTTGCTGTGGCAACCCCTAAAAAAAGGGACAAGCTGAAAAGAGAAGAATAAGAGTTGGAGCAGACAAATGATTGGCCAACAAACAAGGGTAGAGCGTCTATGTTAACTCAGCCAATCAGCATGGAGCATGCTTTATCAGCCAATAGTTCACCTAGTATGCATTGCTTTGGCCAAAAGTTTGCTCTGTACAATGTCCTCTTGGTAAACAAGTCTATTGGCGATTTTTTTTAAATCCACTTTCAGGTGACACTTGAGATACAAACTTCTCGACATACAAGTATTGCGAGATACAATGTAATTTTTTGCTTTGAGATACAAGTAATGACTGGAGACACAGGTTTACTCACTCAAGTCACAGTTTTTTCCATTATTCTTTTTTGTCGTGATGAGTCTTAAAAACGTGGTTGGTATTGCAATCAAACGACTCTCTATTCCTTTGTTATTAGCACCGATAAAGGATTTTTTTTTTTTGGAGGACTGGATTAACGGATTTATTTCATGATTTCTCTGAGGGTAAAAGATGATGCGAGATACAAGCATCTCCACCAGCTCAGCTCTCTCAAGGTCCCACCTAGTTGCAATTTCAAAATGAGAATCAACCGTTTTTAAAATCCAAACTTTGTTTTTTTTTTACATATAGCATAAATTTTGCAAATTTGCATAAAAAAATGCAATGTATAAAAAGGAGACTTTCATTGACTTTAGTTTGCAGTTAAATAATTACATTAATTTGATATTAGGGTTATAGGAATAGGTTGCAGTTGAAGTTTTTGCAAATATTTGTAATAGTTTTTTTATATATATATATAAGACTGCCTATTGAGAATACTTTGCTTGTATAAAGTACTTTCTAAAACTCATGTGAACCTGTTAATGACATCCTGATGTCCACTTCTGGTTTCCTCCTGGTTGTATAAGAACCTTTTCTTCTAATGGGGAACAGGACTTGGTCCTTATTATGAAAAAAAAAAAATTAGGGGTAAAAATATGTGTTTTAATCTGAGTTTATGAAGCATGTTTGTTGTTATGGTCACTGCAGCCTTTATTAGGATTAAATCAAACGAATGAGATAATGAGCATCAACTACCAGGATGCACCTCTGTGTTTTCAACACTGTCCTGACAGGAACCCAAACCTCAGCCCATTAGGATCGTCCCTAAAAATAGAATCTGGATGCGAATCGGTGAAAGAGACTGTAAACATGGTTCAAGGAAACATTCCGATCAATAAACACCAGTACGATGAAAAGGCACGAAAAACGGTTCCGACCTCGTGTCCATGCGACTGCATGCAACGCTCTGTGTAATGGTCTTTGTGCATCCTCTCATGCTGATGGCCGGGATGTATCCATGGCAACGGCAGGTCCATGGCAGCCGAGAGCAGGGTTTTGTGAGAGCGACTTGAAAGAGGAGCGTTAGCGCTCTCCTCCCCTCTGGCCTGTGCTCTTCTCACTCTTATGGGTCAGATCCATGGCCTTGATGAAATCCCATCCTAGGGGGCCACTCACTTTAAATGGGGCTTAAGGCATACTCGTAGCAACACTGCCACCTTTTGGCTTGTCCTAAAATTCTACCTGTAAAGTGTCTTTTCTCTTTTCAAAAAAAAAAAAAAAAAAAAAAAAACATTGCTATGGGAAATTTTTTTTTAATTTTTGCTTATCAGCGCCTCCTACTGTTTCTCCATATTTTTAGATTTTAATCAAAGAGAAATCCTTTTCTTTTAGCTATAATTTGTCACTAAAATAAATTTAATAACCATACAAAATCATAAAAAAAAGGAAATCAATTCCTCCCTCGACATTTATCTCATTTATTTCAATAACAGAAAAGATTAAGTTGATTTAAGGGTAAATCCTCACACATTCTGCGTGCTTCTGCTGCCCCTCTGTGTTTGTCACTGTAATGGCAGAAAGGAAATGGTGTGAAAAGGCTGAGAAGTCGCAGCTGGAGGTGACATTTAGTTGCACAGAAGAGGAAAAATAAGCAAGACTGGAATGTTTTGTTCTGGGTTTGGCTTCGTCTCTGTAAAAACATCACGAAGGTCATAAATAACAAATTTACTGAAGCTAAAAAACTGGAGAATATCGTTCTATCAGAATAAAATCCCAGGCATATTTCCATGCCCTTTATAGGGTTGTTGAAATCTTAATTTTTCTCCCTCCCTTTTTATGTGGTAATTTTTTATTTTTTTTTAATATTCATTCCCCATCGTCGCTGCAGGCCTGGAGACAGAAGCCTGAGGCGCAGGCTGACCTTCTTGTATGGTCAGGAAGAACGTCAGGATTAATCAGAGTTATCACTATATTGAGATAAAAAAATAAATAAAAAATCCAGGCCGACGCTGTACTGTAAGCTAGTTTTCTGTTTGCTCTGTTATCATCGCCATTTTCCGCTCGTGACTTGATCTTCGGCGCTGCAGCTAAGCACATATCAAACACGTCTGCTGCCGTTCTCACCCTGTGGATGTTAGTTGATAGAAAAACACACAGCGTTGGTGCAAACGGTTTAACATCTCCAACCGAGAATTGTTCGATTGATTAATGTGATTCTCCCTCCGTCTTTAAGGTTTTAATGCGGCTGCGTCTTTGAGGCATTAGACCGTGGTATCTTTGGTCTAATGTTGTTATGGTGATGCCTGCTGTCATGCTCCCTGAATACATCTAAGGTTTCACCGTCATGTTTCTGAAAATAATCCCAGCCGTCTAATGGAGGCGGATCGATGCGGATGGATCGCACTCTTACAATTCCTAAGCACAACACAACCAACACCACCTCTGGGAATCTGCATATTCAATCACGGGAGGATCAAGTGACCCTGACCCCCACCCTTGACGCACCGCCCTCCTCCCCTGTTTCCCTCTTGTCCGTACATATATGTTTCCGTTAATCCACTTTCTCTCGAGTTTTGCAACAACTACACGGAGACGTTAACCTAATGTGTTGTTGAAGACAACTTTTAAGAAGACGTTAACACGATTACACTGAAGCATCGGAAGTTAGGATTGATTCCCTTTTACTTTTCTTCTCTCTGGTATCTCCGTCCATCCTGACATTATTCACTTTTGTTTTCAAAGTTTCAGATTTTATTACCTCATGTATCAGCATCACTTTGGCCCAGAGTCATTCTCGGGGGGTTGGCTGTCAGTGGGTTTGACCACCTGTAGGGGGTGGTACAGTGTAGTGTGTTTTGGCGAGCTGCATCCAAGACATGGATAGACAGTACTTAAAGTATCATGAGGGGATACACCTGCAGAAAGTATTTATTCATCTAGAGCAGGGGTTTGAACCCTAGGGGTTCAGTGAGTCGGTCTCAGGGGTTCAATGGCGCCTCTGCCGTGGAGGTTAAGGCACCGCGTAGGTCAAGACACACCGACTCACCCAACTAAAGTAGGGTTCGGTGTAAATGGTGAGGTTCGGTAGCTCTAAGAAGGTTAAGAACCACTGATCTAGAGATTATTATCTCTGGACAGGCACTGGCAAACTAAGGCTCAGGGGCCAAATGCGGCCCATCTAGCCTTGTTATCCAACCTGCCAAATTTCTCAAAATTAGATTACCGTAATTTCCGGACTCTAAGTCGCAACTTTTGTCACACAATTTCAACCCTGCAGCTAATGCAGAGATGCGGCTAATGTATAAATGTATTCTAACTGCTCGAGCAGAAAAGGTAAGAGTGAGACGGGTGGTGTCGAGGAAGACACAAGTCACAACCGCCAATGAACACCATAGAAGAAGGAGAAGTTTAACGCACGGTAACGAGCTTTGTACGTGAATAAAATTAGCATAAACTGACCCTCATCATGGCCGTGTGATTGTGGTAGCAATCACGCAAAAAAGCGCTAATGTTGTGGTTGGTGCTTGTTGGGGGCCTTGTGGAATCGAACCCTTACTGCTGCCACCGAGACCAGGTAGTGGGTGAGCGGATGAACAGGAATGAATGAATAAATGAATACATGACTTTTTCAAGTCATTTATTTTCCATCTTTCTGATCATAAATACAGTTTATCGTTCTTTTCAGTTACCTGTAATCGTAGACGAACGGCCATATTGGATAGCAGCTTATATTGTATATCAGTGTGACCCATAACTGCTGACAAAGTTTTCCTGCTGGAGAGCAAGTGAGGTCAGAACCGGGAAAATCAGCAGAAATAAACAGCCTGTTTAGTCCTTTTTACTTTAGTATCGGTTTCAGTTCTCTCTCTCTCTAACTTTTTTTCCTGTAAATGGTGAAACTGTTCTGGCATGGTGACCTGTAGCGAGGCCTTGTGGGAGTATTGTGTTTCCTGTCCTCCTCGTCTCACTCATCCCTCCTCCCATCCAAGTCCTCCTCCTTCTCCTTTTGTCTCCCTTGACTCCTCTCTTTTTCAAATCGGTCTGAGGGATGAACCTCGTCCAGTGAGACAAGGACAATTTCGGGCCGGGGCGGATCACTTCACCTTGGCGTAGATGTGACGAGGAGCTCTGGGCTTTGTTCCCTCCTTGTCATCTCCTCCTCGGCTGACTTTTTTGGTGCTTTTTGGGAATTTTGAGCAAGTTCACTCGGAATTTGGTGCCTTTAAGAACTCGTTTTACATTTTTCATCAACTCGCAGTAATTCGCTCACCTTGGTCTTGGGTGAGTTCTTAAAGACTGCCACTCCAGGATTAGACAAACGTGACCATCCTGCCAACATGCCGGTCCGTATCATGTGCACCATCTCCTTCTCTGCCGATGATGAACAAGGCCGAGGGTACGGCAGCGAAGGCTTTGACGACCATTACAAGCGCGTGAATAAGAGCTACAGCGACGGTGGCTCGCAGGATTTCCTGGATCGTAGAAGTCAGGCGGACGATTACACCGAGGAGGAGGAAGAAGTCAGCGACGTGGATGACCTGGCCACTTTCTTCGGCGGCTGCTCGCTGCACGGCCCCAACCATATCTTTGTGGAAAACAAGAAATTTGGGATCCGTCAGGGTCTCTGGGCAGTGGTCTTCACCATAGCCCTGTCCGCGTTCCTCCTCCAGGTGGCTGACAGAGTCATCTACTATCTCCAGTACGACCACATCACCATGTTGGATGAGAAAACGGCCGATAACATGACTTTCCCAGCAGTTACTATCTGTAACTACAACTTTATCCGCAAGTCTCAGATGAGCTACTCCGACCTGATTTTCATGGGTCCTCTTTTGGGCTTCGAAGAAGGCAGCGCACCCGGGTTTCAGCTTGCCCCTGAGCCGAACCGTCCACCGGGGGCGCGCTTCACCCTGGATGAGTTCTACACCCGCACCAAACACCAATTGGAAGACATGCTGCTTGAGTGCAACTTTCGAGGTATCGAATGCGGCCCAGAGAATTTCAAGGAGGTGAGTAAACCTCAAAATGTCGAAGATTCACTGTAGGATTTTTTACTTCTTTTCTTGTAGCATTCCGATACCGATATCAATAGATTCTGATATGGACCTTGTGATATCTATTTACTCCCTGTCCTTGACCCCAGCCTTCACTGATTGTTTGTGATATTCATTAAATGAGCTGCAATGCTGCCATCTAGTGACTCCAACTGTCATATACAGCCATTTCGCAAATCCCAGACTTTCTTAGAAAAAACAATAATAATTCTTACAAATGTTAAATTATTCTGATAAAAAAACAAATATTTTGCTAATCCCAGATGTTTTTAGATTGTTACAATCAGAAAAAAATAATTCTTACAAATGTAACATTATGCTAATACTGGATGATATTATCAGTTAGGAAATATTGTTACATCACATCACATCTGAGTCAGGATCAAATAGATGGAGCGTTCATGTGAACCAAAAGAAATGACATGTCAAAGTCGTATATTTTGCCTTTTCTACGCCATCTGTGGGGGAAATGTGGGCATTGACGAGAAAGAGTTATATAAAGTAGACAATAATATAAATTAGTACATTAGGACTGTATTGAAATGGTTTCTTTCAGTCCACAATTTCAATAAGTAATATATTTTTTTCAAGCAATAAAAATTGGAATTTGACTCCAAAAATAAAAGAAAGAACCAGTGCAGGATTTTCAACCTTTTCTTGCAGGGTTGGCTCCTTTCTATGGGGCTTCATTCTAATAAAAAACGTTAAATAAAAAGTGAATTAAATAATGTGAAGCCAAAGTATGAAAGGACAGAGACATAATTCAGCTATTCATAATGTAGAGGATTTGCTCCATCAACTGCGTGCACTAATTCAAATGAGCCAAAATCACTCAATGCTATGACTACGACTGTCTGGCATTGAAATTAGAATGCAGCTCACTGCAGTAAACTTTATGTGGCTGAGCTGTGAGGGCAGCCTCGCACTCATCGTCTGGAATTCGGGAAGTTTTTTTGGGGGGGATTTTATGATCACATCCTTTTGTGTTGCACCCCCCGATCCTGCCCATCAAACAGCACCCAGGAGGGGGCACTGACTCACCGAGCGGTATTGACAGTATCCGGTTATCGGCCGATCGATTTCCGTGACCTTTGCTCGGTTACAAATAGGTATGAGCAGACTGCTAATGGGATGCACTAGGGTTACATGAGCTGCAGATACATCGGTAATGATGTAACGGACGGAATGTGTGTACTTTACGTGACGCTCTACTGCTGTGAAAGATGGATTTTCTTATAAATATTCTAAAAAGTAACAGATATCACGTCAGTTATTGATTATTTGGCCTTTTCTGCATAAGAGATACATCAAATTGTACTGTCACGCCATCAAATTGCGAGGTTGTCTAATTATATTTTACATATAATACGTAAACATTTAGCAAAGATGGATTTCAGATCATGAATCAGTTTGTTTCTCAAAGCTCTGAGTTACTGTGTTCGCTTTTCTTTGCTTTTCCGTGACAGAAAGGAGAAGGTATTTATGCACTGACTTGTCGCAGAGATGGATTTAGAGACAGACTGAGTGACATGACAATAAAAACTGAAAGCCCGACGTCGAAGGTGATTTCTCAACCAGGCGTTTTTGCAGCGTCAGCGCATAAAAGCAGGCCTGGAATTATGAGCCGTGCAAATGTTAAAGATCTGATGAGTTCATAAAGGTGTGGAGGTGAGGGACGAGGATTGGGTTTCAATCAGTGTACAGTATCGGTGTGAGGACGTTTCCTCAGGTTGTCACAGAAGGTTCTGTGCTAAAGAGCTGGAAGTTTGCTTTATACAGTGTGTGCAACAGAGAGGAAATTGATGATTTTGCAGTGAAACTAAATCGTTGGTGCAGTGATGGCGACACGGAATGCGGCTAAAGGGACTCTGGCGGAAGGTTATGTCGGAATAGATCTTTTCTACACGTAATCAGCCACTAATCTGTACAGTTTTGGAATATTACGATCTGCCGATGTTGCCGATATACATATCCAGACACTTAATTTCTCATCCTGATTTCACCCAATCCTGGAGCAATGGTGGTCTATCGGTTAAGGAACAGGACTTGAGTCCAGAGGGTCTCAATGCACCAACTGCTAGGCTGCCAATGAGGTGTGGCATTGCCCCCACCCACTGCTCTTCGGGGAGTCAAAGCTGCCCACTGTTTCACTTTGGTGATGGTTGTGCTAATGGGGTATGCTAATATTCCGCTATATGCTAATCTATCTATCTATCTATCTATCTATCTATCTATCTATCTATCTATCTATCTATCTATCTATCTACCTATCTACCTACCTACCTACCTACCTACCTACCTACCTACCTA
>JAFBJS010007086.1:31676-67119 GCA_016785265.1 Paraplagusia blochii
CACTGCTCTTCAAGCAGTCAAAGCTGCCCACTGTTTCACTTTGGTGATGGGTTGTGCTAATGGGGTATGCTAATATTCCGCTATATGCTAATCTATCTATCTATCTATCTATCTATCTATCTATCTATCTATCTATCTATCTATCTATCTATCTACCTATCTACCTACCTACCTACCTACCTACCTACCTACCTACCTAGGTAGGGGTTCTTGGCGTTCAATGCCCATAGATACTGAGTGTATCTGGGGTGTCTGCTCCATAGGTGCCTTGCTAATGTCTCCGTGCCTTTGGATGTAAAAACACATGTTGTAATATCAGAAGTCCTCGTAAGGATTTCCAAAGACTTGTATAGCGCAGGACCCAAGGGAACCCCAAATTTGGGGAAAGGGTTTCTACGATGCACCCCATTGGCCACCAAAAGAGTTCTGGAGGAGATGGCCAGGGTTCCTCCAGCAGATACTTCAGCAGATACCCCACTATCTAGGTGTGGTTGTCAACTGGTGGCCCTCAGGCTAATTCTGGCCCACAAAACCGTCCTCAAACAGAAACGTTGCAACTCTCGAACTTTTCCTACGTTCACATTTTCTTGAAATAGTCGGTTGTTGTCGCCCACTTTCCTGTAGCCATTAGCATAATGATTGAGGGCAGAAATCTGGTTCCTGAACCAGGAGTTTGATAATATATCAATGAGTCAAACAGATTCATTGTTCTTGTTGTTCACCTGAGTCTATGTCTCATTAGATTAACAGTCAGTTAAATGCCTGGAAAATAATGATGGCGTTTTTAATTGGAAACACAGGAGTGTGTGTGTTTTCCCAGCTCGCCCCAGTGCGGCTGACAAGCTGTCAAAGTCCAGTGAAAAGTAATTAATTCTGCGTCGGGTGTAATAAGACTAATTACAGCTATTGTCATTTTAAAACTTTTCTATAAGAGCTCTGGGCTAAAATAGTCGTCGTTTGTCCGTCATCCGTGCTCCGTACTTGTTTGCGCTGCAGTCATTAAGCGCAACATCTCTGTGACTTTGTCTCCGGAGCTTGATGAGAGCATTGTCTCCGCCGCCGCAATTCTGTCCATGCCAAGTTTGATTCCCAGCGCGTCAGAGAGGAAGAGCAACGTCTTTACTGCAGATTATGATAAAAAAAAAAAAATTCAAGACCTCGTAGACTGATGGACGGGGATTAAAATGAGTAACGTATTTGTCATAGTTAAGGTTAAAGTTAAAGCCTAATCTCAGATTTGTTGCACATCTATTTAATGTTTTATTATTTAAGGAGCCTTAATCCACATGTTGCTCCAAATCTGGTGTTAAGAAGACGTAATCTAATTTTGCCGGTGCTGGAAAAAGGATTTGGATTTCAGTTTAGCGACGGGTATTTTAGAGCTTAACTGTAATCATAGGGTTTGGGGAGCTAATGATCGTCTACACCAGGAGTGTTAAACATAAGGGCTGTGGGCCAAAATGGAGAGGAAACCAATGGTCCATGTCAGTGGTTCTCAACTCGTCCCACTCTGGGACCCACATTTTCCTGTGGTCACTAAATTGCAACCCACTCTCATAGAATTCAAAACCAAGCAAAAAACTCATTTTATTCAGCAGAGTGTGCCTTTCAAAATAAAAGATTTTCTAAAATAACAGACATTTTCAACAGCTGATTCACATTACTTTGATTTTGGACCAGTTGTTCACGACCCACTCAGAAGCCACCAGTTGAGAACCACTGGCCTATGTGACCATTGCGTTTTCGCCCATTACCAACATAAACAGTGGGCAGTAAATTGGTGACAGCTAATGGACTCCAACCCAGAACCGTGCAGACCCAGGTCTGTTTCCTTAGCCACTAGGCTAATTTTGATGCATTAATGCAGAAAATGTCAATCAACTGAACAGGTTGGACTTTTTAAGTCCTAACCCTGAGACAAAGATGTCCCCTAACTGTCTTTAAGTCCTCCCCCTACAGAAGCAAACACTCAATGTTTCGCCCTCACCTTGTTCCAACATTTTATTGGCTCGTGGTGAGACCACAGCCGCTGGGTATCAGAAGCAATTTGGTCCTCATGCTGTGATGGACGCCGTACTTCCTGTCTGCCGCATATCTCTCCTCTTTGTTCCACGAGCAACTTATTTGACGCATTAGAAGAAGAACACTGAGAGTAGGAAATGTTCCTGGTAGGAAAATGGACTCGTCCAAAAATATTATCCACAAAATCCCACTGAGGATTATTAATTGGCCGGAAAGTTCCAGATATTCAAAACATATCGATCCAACCAATTACCTATCCATCCTATCATCCATCCGTCCATCCATGGGATTTTGTGGTCTACAGAATTTTTCATTATTTCCATGGTTATAAAAGTGTGTCTTTGCCATAGAAGATAAAACAGCACAAAAAATATAAATAAAAAAAACTAGATAGTTATAATTGGATAATAAGGAAAGTTAATTGTGAAGGATTTGTTAAGTTTCCTTCTATATTTAACGCCCTGTGACGCCTACTCAAGATATATTAACCGTTGTGTCTCGATTTACATTCGCGGTCTTCGTCTTCCACCGGCGTCTTATAAAGTAACCCTGTGTTAGATGAGGGGACCACTGCATATTCATTTCATCTGCAACGCTCATTACAAGGAGAGGATATAAACACGTCCTTGTGTGAGACAGTTTTTCACCTATAGAGGAAATAATCAGGAGTGTATTCATTCTGTGTGTGCGATTTGCTACTCAACGGTTCCACGGTGGAGAACACATGAAGCTGGAGAGGCTGTTTATTACTTCTGCTGAGGAGCCGCTAATGGACCCACAGATTTCAATGTTTGATAACACAGATGGAGCCTAAAAACAGGAGGTGATTCATGGCTTTCTCTCTCCGTCTCCTCCCTCTCCCTCTCCCTCGCTCCCTCCTTCATTGAGTGACTATGATGATCTCTGGCTGGGAGCTGGGTCGGTAGTAAAGCTCAGCTAACGCTCTGCTGATACAAAGGTCAGGTTGCAACAAATCTGTCTGGGAGCAGAATATGAGCCCCGTTCAGAAGAAAAGTGATCCCACCCTCCTGCCTCCTGCTGCAGCCCCAGACTCATTGATGCAGATCCTACTTTCTGCCCCGGCTCAGCATTGTCGCCAGACTGGGCAGTGGCTTCGATTGTTGTGTCTCAGACGAAACTAGGCCTCCATGGGATAAGAAGTGGATTTTGTGAATTTTTAAGATCTGATCTTTAAGATCTCTGTATCCATTTCACACCAGACTTATCTGCACTTCAATCTGCTCTACATCTGCAAAGACCAACCACTAGGTGGCAGCAGGTGGCTTTCAAGACTGAATGGGAGTGCCACAAAGTGGTTGAAAAGGATCTTAGCATGTCTCTTTCTTCAATTCCTATCAGCCTGTTAATGACGCAATACTAAAACACCCTTGGTCTCCCTATTTAACGCTAAAGCGATTGTTAGATTATAACTCAGAACTGCTCATAATACCCATAGATTTCAATTGAAAGGTTTAATTTTGTTAAAATCTTTAAAAATAAAGCAAAAAGCCGCTGTGCTTCCACTTTACACACAGTGCTGCTACAGCCTACCGAATGAATGAGCGCTTTCAGAGGAGGAGACGTGTCCATTTCATCAGAGCACAGTTTCTGATAGAGTCCAAAGTTTGAGTAAATGTCAAATTTCTTCTCAGATATAAAATCGCATAATAAATTGTAATGTATAACTTTTTTTTCTCTCATTCAGTTTTATTTTTAAAGCTACGAACTGTTCGGAACAACTCAAATGCGTATCGTGAAGCCTCAATGTATTTAAAACATCGATCACAAGCTCCTCTCAAAGCCAATTTTCCCATAATGCCATCTAACGACTGCATCGACAAATGGCACAAACATCTCACAACAAGTGTGTGCCGGACTTGTGTGGAAACAATTGTGCAACGGCTACGCCCTGCATGCATTTAGGCTAATTAAACTGTCACTCCTTCCTGTGAAAATTGATTTTTGTGCCTCCATTTGTAACATGTAATTATTCAGTGATTTATTTTATTTGTCGGCGACGGAGTCGAAGTTGCAGCTCGCAACTCGATGGATGTGCGAGTCCTGCCGTTCCATTAGTTAGTTTGAAATAGAAGTGACCTGTGGAACAACAAGGATACGCCGGTGTAATTTACTCAAGTGCGTTTGTAGGTAGAACACACTCTTTGTATGCACGCGGCGTTGGAAGTTGTTGTGTTGATGAGTCTTGTCTTCTCTCTCTTGACAACACTGATGTGTAATGATGGATTACTTTAAAGCCGTGGTTCTCAACAGGTCTGGCTTTAGGACCCACGATCTTTCCTTAGTGACAAGCCATGACCCAGGAAAAGCCTTATTCAATATAACATTCAGTAACACTTCAGTAACTGTACTCTTAAAGTTAATTAACTTATTTCTTCAGGCGATATCTTATCCCGGTCGTGCGGGCAGCAGTGGGAGCAGAGACTTCGCCCTTCCTAGACACTTCCACCAGCTCATCTAAGGTTATCCCGAAGTGTTCCCAGGCCAGCCTGTCAACATAGTTGCTCCAGCATTTCCTCGGTCTTCCCCAGGGTCTCCTCCCAATTCGGACACAACCCAATCACCTCCCCAAGGGAAGATATAAGGCCCAAGCCACCTCTACTGACTCCTCTCGATGTGGAGGAGCAGCAGCTCTACTTAGAGCTCCTCCTGCGTGACAGGGTTCCTCACCCTTCCTCTAAGGCACAGTTCTGCCACCCTACGAATAGCTCCAGCGTGTCCAGGGTCTTCTTTTGGGTGCGTCCTGCCACCCTATGAAGAGAGCTAATAAAATCTATTATAAAAAAATATGCTTATCTGGGGCCGGAGACAATTCCTGGACCAAAGATACCTAGACACTTATTCGAGCACATCTCGAGGTGTTCCCAGACAAATTGAGCAACATAGTTGCTCCAGCATGACCCGGATTTTCTTTTGGGTCTCCTCCCAGTAGAAGAAGACCTGATCATCTTTCAATGAAGATGATGCAAATGCCCAAGCGACCTCAATTGACTCATCTCAATGTAGAGGAGCAGCACCTCCTGGGTGACCGGTCTGGTGACCCTTTCTTGAAGGGAGTACCCTGCCACCCTAGGGAGACAGTTGGAGCAGAGATACCTAGACTTCTCTCTAGACGCCTGAGGCGTTTCTGGGCCTATTAAGCAACATAGTCACAAGTGTCCTGGGTCTTCCTTTGGGTCTTCTCCCAGTGGGACAGGACCCAAGCACCTCCTGAAGGAGTGGGTGTAAATGCCCAAGCCACCTCAACTAACTCCTCTCAATGTGGAGGAGCAGCGACTCTACTCTGAGCACCTCACCCTATCACTAAGGGGGCGCCCTGCTACCCTAGGGCAGTGCTACACCTCCGCATAACATCGTATCCGCGCACCCCCCCATGCCCCCCAAAGGGGCCCGCCCCACTATTTGAGAAGCACTACCCTAGGGAGTAAGCTAATTTTGTCCGATTGTATCTGGGCTTGTGTTCTTTAGCTTACGGTCGACCCAAAGCTTACGACCATATTATAAAGATTTTTTTTTTCTTGGCCCAGGCCTGTGGCCCACTTCTGGGCCTCGACCCACCTGTTGAGCACCAATGCTTTAAAGCATAGTTTTTTTTTGCGTTGCCTGAATAACTGCGTGTTAGTGTTGACTATGAGCTAAAAACGATCCTTGGGGAGATATCCCGCTCTGATCCACCAAAATGAAATATTCATTAGAGAAGTTAATTTAAGCTCCGTCTTTCCAGAAACTCTTGGACCGCTACTAATAAGGCAGACGCGCAGTCATCTTTCTTTAATATCCTAAAAGCAGAGGTTAAATCAGACCCATCCATTAATCCTTCAGTCTCTTTCCATTTTTCTAATGTGTAATTTCACATTTTCATTACATTTAAATAACTCCGTTGGGTGAAATGAAAGTGATTTACCCCCCACCGCAGTCCCCACCCCCCATGTAGCTCGCTCTACCCTGGGTGGATTGGTGCGTGTCTATGTTATACCCGTGACTAATCACAGGGGGGCAGTGTTTTACAACATTTTCGCGTGTTTACTTCTCCATGCCTTTGGACAGGGGAGGGTGCGGGATGCGCCGCTCATTGTTATTTTTCTGAAAGGGAACGTTTGATTTATTCAACAGGGCAGACATCAGACTTATTCCAGATAAGACTCAGTGAATTCCTCGGGTTTCTGAATGTAGACCAAGCTTTGGTCGAGGGCATGTAAAGAAGGATGGTCACTAATATTCAACTTCAATTTTAGGTGATGTTTCTGAAAAATTATCCACTCAGACATTTTGTCATTATTACTTTTTTAATCTTTTTTTTTTACATTTTTTTTAGATAAAGCTATTTTCTAAAAAAGCCTCCGTAAAAAAAAAAAAAAACAAAAAAAAACAAAAAACTTTTTATTGGTACGTTTACCCGTCCAGGTACAAAAGGAGCATTCACCAGAAATTTAGTCTTAGATAAAGGGGTTTTTGACCTTATTTAAGGAAAATTAAAAACTAACTTCTACCTTAGTAACAGAGGAAAAGAAAGAAACAAATTTACTTTATTGACAAAGACAAGCATTTGCGGTGGTGGCATGGTAACTCCAAAAAAAAAAAAAAAACAGAGATACCAAGTCTGGAGTCTATCCTACAACCCACTTGTAGTAAGGCAACTGCGGATTCCACTGAGCCACAGCTATAACCAGTGTTTCTCTTGTCCAACTCCAGGTTCTGTTTCTTATTTCTTTCTTGATCTGCTTTGGAAAGAAATTCCTAAATGATTTTATCAGAGAGCGTTTAATTGGGCTGTGAAAAAAAAATCAAATCAAAGTTCCTCCACTCTCCTCTGCCTCTGTTTGCAAGAAGTAAGACTTTGACTTCCAATTTATTTCACTTTTTAAAAAGTATCAGATGTGAGGTGGGGGAGAGCACCAGGCCGGCGTGCCTCCCACAACCTGTCTCTTATACACATCTAAGGACGTTAGAGCGGAAGAGCACACATCTGAACTCCAGTTCAGATGTGTATAAGAGACAGGTGCTGTTGGAAGTACAGAAGGTGGAGGTGGGACCGCATGCGTTTGCCCTGAGCACCTTTTTGTCTGCTTCAGTGATGGACAGATTGACAAATGATGTCGGATAAGAGCCTCCATGGACGGTGATGCTGTCTCTTATACACATCTAGATGTGTATAAGAGACAGTCATAGAACTCTACGAACAATGAACATAATATTAATTTAGAACGCTACAGTATTTTGATGCTTGGCGGTGAGATTTTACAATAACTAAGCTCATTGATTGAGATTTTTGCCAGTGTGCGGACAGAATTTTAAACACATGGCATTCTACCGAATGTGTCATCTTAATAAACCACATTACCCAAAATGCATTGCACGTGTTAGGTTTACTAGGAGTGACCATGTACTCTTGTATTCTAGTCGGAGTTCCAGTTAAATGTCTGCACAAACTCACGCTGATCGTGTGTGTGTCTATTCTATTCTATTCTATTCTATTCTATTCGACAGGACATAACACATAGGAAGGACGGATCTGACTCTCTCATGCTATCACGAAATAACGTAAAACGTATCACGTTATAACGTGATAGTATCACGAAATAACGTAAAACTTATCACGTTATAACGTGATAGTATCACGTTATAACGTGATACGTATCGCGTTATAACGTGAAACTTATCACGTTATAACGTGATACTATCACGTTATAACGTGATACTATCACGTTATAACGTGATACTGAGCCAATTTTTTTTTTCTAAGTGTGGCAGCAATACGCTTCCGTAGTTTTTGACCTTATTTAAGGAAAATTAAAAACTAACTTCTACCTTAGTAACAGAGGAAAAGAATGAAACAAATTTACTTTATTGACAAAGGCAAGTATTTGCAGTGGTGGCATGGTAACTCCAAAAAAAAAAAAAAACAGAGATACCAAGTCTGGAGTCTATCCTACAACCCACTTGTAGTAAGGCAACTGCGGATTCCACTGAACCACAGCTATAACCAGTGTTTCTCTTGTCCAACTCCAGGTTTTGTTTCTTATTTCTTTCTTGATCTGCTGTGGAAAGAAATTCCTAAATGATTTTATCAGAGAGCGTTTAATTGGGCTGTGAAAAAAAAATCAAATCAAAGTTCTTCCACTCTCCTCTGCAAGAAGTTAGACTTTGACTTCCAATTTATTTCACTTTTTAAAAAGTATCACAGGATTTTTTTTGTTTTGTTTTGTTATCTTCAGTCAAATTAGAGGTCTGGTCAACGTCGCCATCCTTATTAAGAAAAAAGCATTAAATCTTTAATTTCCTTTCTGTCTGGAAATAATTTCTGAAATGCACTTGAAGGTTTTGTTTTCTTTTTGGTGGACGGGGAGGTTCTTCCTCCTGCCCACAGCTGACTCAGAATGACTTGTGGATGCTGAGGTGTTGCCCGTGGAAACACAGCAGTCGCTATGTAGGAATCAAGGATTTAAAGTCTGTGTTTT
The DNA here is from genome assembly GCA_016785265.1 of Paraplagusia blochii. Taxonomy (NCBI): domain Eukaryota; kingdom Metazoa; phylum Chordata; class Actinopteri; order Pleuronectiformes; family Cynoglossidae; genus Paraplagusia; species Paraplagusia blochii. The sequence goes on from JAFBJS010007086.1 coordinate 40,175, forward strand.
TAGTTGTAGGGAGAGAAAAAAATAGTTAAAACAACTGCAAATTAAATGTAAATTGAGGCCTTCATGGTGGCAGGAGATCACTCCCCCGTCGTGTCTTTCTCCCTGTCTTTTCTCCCTCGACTCCCCCGTTGTTTGACAGTAAAGCTGTTTTATTTAATCCCAGCTTCTTAGCATTCATCTGTGTAGGTTGGTGTCTTCAGGTGTGTCATGAAATCATGTACATGTCCTTGTTTTCTTCTTTCAGCTTTTCCTTATTTTGGAGTTGCCACCATCCTTTTCCATCTCCCCCTGTCCTCTCCATCTAATATTCGGACTCAAAGTACCTCCATGTCATCCATCAATCTCCTCTTTGTCTCCTACCTGGTAGCTCCATCTCTAGGATCATTCTTCTACCAATGTATCCACTGTCCCTCCTCTGAACATGTCCAAACCATCTCAATCTGTCCTCTCTAGCTTTTTCTCCAAACCTTCCTGTCTGTGTTGTCCCTCTAATCACCTCATTCCTGATCCTGTCCATCCTTGTCTCACCTAAAGAGAATCTCAGCGTCTTTAACCCCTCCACCTCCAGCTGTGTCTCCTGTCTTCTGTCTATTCCTAGTGTCTCCATCCATCATGGTCTCACAACCTTCCTGTAAACCTCAGCTGACTCTCTTCTATCACAGATCAATATATATTTTCTTGTCTAGAAACTATATTTGGTTACTGTAGTTTTTTGGACAATAAGACGCCCAGTATCACACAACATATTAACTGACAATAAATAGCCAGATAAGTCAAACTCCATGTCTCAACCGCTAACATTTTGGGGTCCTTAAACACACCATGACATAACTCTGCATGCAATAAGTGCGGCCTTGCAGCTTAACTAAACTGTACTTTACACTTTTGCATTCACACATAAACACAAACTGTTGATTTATGGGTAAACTACAGGTTTTGTAAATGTGCCTTGTGGTCCAGAAAATACAGTACAACAAATAATTAATCTTCATTCATCCATGCAACGATGGAAGTAGAAGGAATTGTTGGAAAATACCTCGACCTTCCATTAAAGCGGAATAGAGGAGTAGTCTTCCACAAGGTGGCAGAAGATGACAGTAAAAATTACAGTAAAGACTTTATGAGTGTCTTTCTTCAATTCCTGACTGAACATTGAAGGAGTGTACAACTAAACAGGAACAAGTTTGTCAGTGGCCTCCACTAGGGGGAGGTAAATTAGATTACATTCTATTCCGTTTGAGACCTGCTGTTATGAGCGAGTGACAAACACTGACCTCTGCTGTCTATGTTGAAACTGCACAGGTACTAGTATTTTAACCTCTATGGTAGGGGTCACAAACTTGCGACCCGTGGACCATTTGCGGACCATGGAACGATATTTTGCGGCCCTCGCCTTGATGTGAAAGTTGAATTTATAATAATTTTATAGATTTGTTCTGGTGGTGCCTTCGCTGAAATGATTGTGTGGGTGGTTGCCCTCAACTTATTTGAGTTTGAGACCCCTCCCCTGTGGGACATGTTCCCAATGTGTCCCAAGGGTAGTTACCCAAACACCTGACCACCTGCGGGTTTAAATCCAACCAGTGAGAAGAAGAGAAGAATATCAAAAAAACAAAACTCAATTACACAATTGCACTTTAGATAGAAATGCAAATGACGACCTTTAAATCTGAGGACACTCAGGGTTTACTCCACACCAGGAATTGTATTTTGTGGTTTGGACTTGGAGTTTCTCCAAACTGGACTGGGGATGAACCGCAGCATCACAATCAGAATTTTTGCAGATGATACTGAGGGACGGTTACGCTCCCAGCCGACATCTTACGTATTGTTCTAACAGTAGGATGGGTTTTAAAAGGGATTACCAATTTCTGGTTGTTGAATTGAATTATATTGATTTGGAATAAGTAGCAGGTTTTGTACAAAGCAAAGATTATTTTCGCTAAATAGAAAAAAATATGTTTTTTTTTCTTTAATTTCACAAATTCAATTTCATTTTTAGGCATCAGTTGATACAGTTGAACTAAAAGTCAATTTATTGCAATACATTGCGTGGATTATTTTAGCAAAATAATGTAGGTGCACCGCTGCCATCTACTGGGCTGTTGTGTGCACATCTCTGTTTTTGGTGTGCTAGAAATAACATTTATTTTCATTATGTTTTCTTGTGCAATCGTTCTTTCATCTTCATCATCTCATCTGTTACTGGGTCTCAGGGGCAGAAGTCTCCACCACCGCCACCCAAATCACACTGCGCCATCATGGGGTCCGTCCTGCAGGTGCGAGTGCTTTGACCAAGGCCACCACTGCCCCACGTGTGTGTTTGTTTGTTGTTTATAATGTTACACACATTTTTTTGAGAATTTAGAGATTTTTCCGTGTAAACTTTGGTGAGCTCAAAAATGAGAACTCCTGCCATTAGTCCATGTCAGCGGAAGGTCAATCGATGCACTTGTCTTCATTAAATCCACAAACCTTTTACTCCACCGCCGCATTTCTGACATTTTTGTTGTTTTTGAGGACAAGGAGCTGATCATTATGTTATATCCACGGCTACAACCCAAAGCAGGGCTGACGTGAATCTTAACACGAGACCCGAGTCAGAGCGTAGCAAACATCGGCCGGGGGGGTGCATTCATCAGCAACACGCCGCTCCGCCAGTCGCAGACCAACAGCTATTAGAACAGAGCAAAGCTTGTAAATCATGTCGGCAATTAACAATACATTTTGGGGCACAAATGCACTTGTGCGTGAGTGATTCACGGTCGCACTCGCAAGGGCACGTCAGCCACCGCTCAGTGCTCAGGGCGTGTGTGCTTCTCTGGAGGAACCATTAAACCGCAGACCTGGAATAAAATCAAAATAAAAGCCCCATTTAGAAGCAGCAGCCCAGTGTGTGGCGAGGTTAGAACTCTCTGTTTCATCTTCTCCGGCAGTCTGATCTTCTGCTGGTGTGCACGCGTGTGTGTGTGTGTAAGTTTTCCCAAAGACTTTGACTGGTCGGTCGGTTCGCTATCGACCTTCCTTTCATTAGTCCCGCTCTCTCCGTCTGTCTGACGTCCCCCTGACAAGAAGAACAAACCCAGAATTTGGACGTACATAAATTCCCCTGAGCTTAAATAAATACTGTGCCAGTGGGCATTAAATCAAAGAGATCCTTTTCTTTTCTTTGTTCTTTTTTTTTTTTTTTAATCTGTCAGATTGGGCCTATTCTTGGCAGCTGATAAGCTCAGTGATTCTAAGCTGATTTCTAACTAGCGCCGGACGAAGGCCTTGACAGGAGAACTTCCCAGGGTCCCCGGATGAAAGGTTTTCCCGTCATTCTCCGGCAGAGAAGAGCTTAAAAGGGAAGATGTTGTGAAAAATAGGAAATGCAAGAATGACTCTTGGGAGATTGCCAAAATAAAAGCGTGGGTGAACACAGAGATTCATCAATACATTGCAAATATTTTTCCCCATATTGATATCGATTCATCTATCTCATGAGTCGATCTGAGGTACTGGTTTTGACTGGCATTAGTTGTGTTAGAACAGCGCCCCCTGCTGTTGGCTCCTACAGAAGTGACTCATTGCAGACGGGTGGAGCTTTTCGTTTTCCTGTCAGTGAGCAGTCCAGTGGTCCAGTGGAGAGTGATGTGTTCAGGTTTCTATAAAAGTTACTGTGAATATTTATTTATTTATTTATTCATTCATTTTGTTTTATCAATGTGTTTTTCATGAAGTTTTAGTGAGATGGTTATATATTTATTTTTTTTTTAATGATTGGTCCAGCTATGTCGGCACATATATACAGTACGCCCACACACAGACGGAGACTGCAACTATCAGAGTGGAGTATGGCCACTAATGGATTAAAAAGCTGGACTCCATGCATTCTAACTGATGCCTCCTGTGACTATAGGCTATAAATACCAGTAACTACGCATAGTGTTTTTTTTTTTTTTACCACCACCAGTAGGGGTGCTGTCCTGATTTCACTTTCTGTTTTACCCCTCATCTCTACTAGCATCGCTGTGCTGATGTTTTATTGAGTTATGCCATGGCGGCTCATTAAAATTGTAATCAGATTAATCAGATCAGATCGCAGAATAGTCATGGATTAATCAAGATCCATTATGTCTGATTGTGTCCGTGCACCATGACCAGCAGAGAGGTGACCTTCTTGGCTTCAAGTGCTTTGTTGATGATGAAACTTTTTTTTTTTTTTTTTTATGGAGAATTTGCATAGAACTGTGGTTTTTATCTGTGATAATGTGGAAATATTCACAAAAAAAACAAAACAACGAGGTTTTGTTTTATATCAAAGTAGCAACAAATTGCAAATGCACTTGTTCATGGCCGGCAAAAAAATACTTAAGATTCACTACTGCCATCTACTGGTCCAAACATCCACCAGAGAGCGCACACTAGCTCAGGTAAATAGTGAAAAATGGTTCAACAAGGACATCATTGGTAAATTATGTCACAAAAGGTGTTCTCATACTGGATTGGTCAGGGGGCGGGTTTACAACGACCATCAACCTACAGCAGACCAGGCAAACTATGGGTCGGGGGCCAGATGTGGCCCATTTAGCATTTTATGGCCCACCAAACTGGTCCAATTTGTGATATTATTCCATATTATAATTTATAAATATTATATACATTTTCTACTCTTGACAAAATATTTGTCCACGTCTGACCTACAGGGCACTAGTGGAAATTGGGCTAATGCTAGTTGATAACAAAGCAAAATGGAAGAGAGAGACATGGAAAACAATAATTCATTCTGGCAACTCCTGACAGGAAAAAAAGAAGAAAAGAACACTAGGGAGCCATCTACTGGTCTGGAGTCTCCATTGCAATTGCGGAAGAAATGGGGGAAATGAAAAGTATTTAACATACACAGTAATGATGCATATGTGACTTCTGTGTGTCTTATTTTGCACCAATTTGTTCCACGCAGCAGCTTCTGCACCTGCCGCTCTCGTCTTCTTGAAGGTTCCATCTGTAAAACAGGTGTCAGGAACCCAGAGGAGCCATATCAATCCTCTGCTGCCCCCTGTATGAGAGGTTCACCACCGTGTTTACAGCAGACTTGCATGTCTTAAATCACAACGGCCGTTTGTGCATTTTGACTTCCACTTGTGAGCGGCGGTGCAGGAAACTCACCTTCACAACTAATGAAACAAATGGAAGGATTTGGTTTTGACAAGAATGATTCATTTGTAAATGTCAGACAGAAAGGGACCATTTATTTCACAAAGAGCTATTCATCCCCGCTCCTATGCGAGCTGCAAATAGGAGGCGGCAGAGCCGTGGGCACGGGGAGGCTGTTTGCTGTAGCTACCAGCCGCAGTCTGAAAGTCATTCATCAGAAGCGTTTCTCCCTGTTTCCCAAACTCTCTCCAGCCCAGCTGTCACGATGCTGCCAAGATGAATTAGTTGTGTCATTCTGTGTTTCCCTGATTTGGGCCGGGATGCTCCTGCTGCTCCGTGGCCTGGAAAGACGTATCCGCTCAGAACAGTTACAGTCAGAGAGACGTCGGAATCTGTTTCCGCGTTAATTTTATCCTGCGAACTATTAGAGGTTGGTTTGGTGGCTGAACTCTGTGAGTGGTGGTCACTATTACGCTGACTAATCCTTCCTCCTTAGTTAAAGTTAATGATTTTTTTCTGCAGTTTCAGAGATTCATGTTTGGTGCTTCTTGGTAAACTCCACACACTCCACCTTAATACGCTGCTTTATATGCAGTAGTTTTTGTTGATGGTTTTTCAATAGGTGCCTCAAACATTTCTTTGCCGAGGGAAGAGGGAAAAAACAGGCTCTGTTTACATTAGGTTTGGGAAGAATGTATGGAAAAATTAGAGGAAGGAAAGAAGAAGGGAAAAAAGGAAGGAAAAGGGGGAAGGAATGACAAAAAGAAGGATGGAAAGAAGGGCAAAGAGAGGAAAGACTAGAGCAAGGAAGGGAATAATTGAGGACAGATGGAGGAAAGTAAGGAAGGAGGGAAAAGAAAGAAGGATGGAAGGATGGAAAGAACAAACCAACAATGGATAGAAGGAAATATACTGCAGGAAATAAAGAAATAAGGAAGGACAAATGGCAAGAAGGAACAATCAAATAAACGAAGAGAAAAGGACTGCAGGAAGACTGGAAAGAGGGAAAGAAGAAAGAAAGAAAGAAAGGAAAGAATGAAGGAAGGAAAGAAGAACGGAAGAAAAATAGAGAAAGGAAGGATGAATGTAAGAAATAAAAGGAAGGGAGGAAGAAGGAATGAAGAATGGAAGGAAGTAACAAACAAAAAACAAATGAAGGAAAGTAGTAAGGACAGAAAGGAGGAAGGAAGGAAGAAGAAGGAAGGTTGGAAAGAAGAAAGTTACAAAGGAAATGAGGACTCAAAAAAGGAAACTATTTTTCTGAGGATTTAATGAGAAAAGAACGGAAAGTAGGGAGGAGGAAGGAAGAAAGGAAAGAAGAACTTTTTCTTTCTTCCTTCTTGAAAGAAGGAAGGAAAATAAAAAGAAAGGAAAGAGGTAGGAAGGATGAATGACAGGAAGTAAGAAATGAAAGGTTAAAGGAAGGAGAGAAGGAAGGTTGGAAAGAAGAAAGTTACAAAAGAAATAAGGACCTAAAAAAAGGAAAGGAAAATAATTTACTGAGGATTTAATGAGAAAAGAACGGAAAGAAGGGAAGAGGAAAGAAGAAAGGAAAGAAGGACTTTTATTTTCTTCTTTCCTGAAAGAAGGAAGGAAAATCAAAAGGACGGAGAGGAAGGATGAATGACAGGAAGTAAGAAATGAAAGGTTAAAGGAAGGAGAGAAGGAATGTTGGAAAGAAGAAAGTTACAAAGGAAGTGATGACCCAAAAAAAGGAAAGGAAAATAACTCTCTAAGGATTTTAAGAAAGGAGAGGAAAGAGGAAAAGGAAGAAAGGAAATAGGACAAAAACAAAACAAAAAAACAAATGCAGGCAGGAAGGAAGGAGGAAACAAAGAAAAGAAAGAGAAAAGTTCAAAACAATGTAATAAACTGTTCCTGTGGAAGGTCCTCCGGTGAAAATAAAGTCAAAATATTTCATTCCATTTTTTTTTTTTTATGCCTGGGCCTTTACTCGTCTATGAAAGTGTGAATTGTGGTTTTCATTATCAGAACGCAGCTCTTTTCTCCATGGAGTCTGGATGTTGAGATCCGGTCCTTTTACACGAGTCAACTCTCAGTATTTATTTCACAGTTTCTCCCCCCCTACACCCCAACACCGCCCTTCCATTGTTTGTCTCTCACCTCCGTTCGCACAAAAGAGGATTTACTGTTTTGTCATTGCCCCCAAAACTCCCTTCTCTCCTCTCCTCTCTTCTCCTCTCTTCTCCTCTCCTCTCCTCCACAAAGTCTCCTCCTCAAAGTCTCCTCCTCAAAGTATTCCATGTTGTTAAACACAGATAGCACTCATCCTACCGGAGCGTTAAAATGCAGCACGCACTTCCGTGCTGCGTTCAAAGCCCTAGAACAAATTAAAACTGTCTTAAGAAGCGAGGACAAATCTTTTACTGTAGACCGCAGACTGTCTTTGTCGCGTGTTGCCGTGCTGATCTTCACTTCCTCTGACAACGTCACGGCTTTGCTTCAGTGTCACAGCCTGGAGCTGCGTTCACAGGCCCCTGCAGCACAGCCCTGGAGCGACCGTCTCACGTTGTTCCGGCACTTTACTGACGCAGCACTTGATTCACTCGTGTAGTCCGGGAAATGAGAAGGATGTGCAGGGACGGGAGGGAGACAAAAAAAACAAGACGTTTTTGTGACAGTTGTCTCTTCACAGTCCAGCACGTTCACAATTATCGTCCGAAACTGTCTGAGTGAATCACCACCTGCTCCTGCGTCGGAATCCTGCAGCCACAAGGCCGTGACTCGGCTGCACCTCGTCTCCCCCCGTCTTCCAGCAGCATCTCTTTTATATGTCTCTCTCATCCTTATCCTCGGCTTTGTCACCTGTCTCCCAGTAGGAGACAGAGAGGAGACTGCAGCAGCAGAGAGAATATGGAGATCATAGGAAAAAAAGGGAAGTAAAAAAAAAAAGAGCGGGGTAGTAAAATGTGAAGGGTGTGTGAGTACAATTGACATACAGTGTGGGGCTGTAAATAGACGCGAGGAGAAGTGTGTTTATGCTGTGGCAGGAAGGCAGGGAGATAGAGATGAAAACACCAAGGGTGAGCAGACATCACCACAGAGGAGGTGACAAAAGAGAGAGGAAAAAACAAACAACAAAAACCCAGACGTGTGTGTGTGTGTCTGCCTGGCACTATTGGTTTTGACCCTGTTCATGTCATGATCCGGAAGAACAAGTCCGTGCTCCAAACTGGACCCGGAATGACAGTTTGATTAAGTGGCAAGTCTCTCAAAGCCCCGGAGCTTGGGCAAGCACAGCTCCAGCCTGTGGCACAGGGAGCCAGAAAAAGAGGAGAGAGTGGGGGAGGGAGGGAGGAAGAGTGGGAGAGAGGTAGGCAGAGATGGAGTGTGTTTTCTGCTCCATTAGCCTATAAATAAGACTGTCACAGGTCGAGTAACTCTTTCAACATTTCTATTTTCTGACACATTAAGGCTTTGAAACACATCGTCTGGGATTCGATCCTATTGGGGTTAAATTTGCCTCTAAATACTCGCAAATGCACAAAGGATGTTGCATAAATTGTCCACTGGTCTCCAAGTCTGTGAATTGTAACTTGTCGAGGTTTTCTACGTGAAAAAGACATTGGTAAAACTGAAAAAATCTGTCAGTGAAACGTGGTTCAGCATTAGAGGATTTCAGTCTGTGAAATTATTTTGTCAAAATACTTGTACATGTCCAAAGTGTAGTCTACAAGTAATCATTGGTCTGCAAATATAAATGTTGGATATGTAAATAAGTAAAAGAGACAATTTGTCAAACTCCAAATTTCAAAAAGAACTGAGAGAAAACAGCAGTTTGTCGAAAATATTTTTCATGTATAATGAAACATATCTCAACCTGTTGTTGGCCCCCAAAAATGAGTGTTTTTACACCTGAGATTATTTAAAAAAAACAAATTACATACCCAATAGCGCCTCTTGTGGCAGCCTGGGTGTATTGCAAAGACTTACTTTGAGAATTTCTACATTTTTTGATGAATAACAGACAAATAATTTATAAGATTAGCCGATGTTTTCCCTCCTCTAATATCCTTCGAATAGCAAGTCATATGTGTACAAATAACAAGCACTAAAGTTTCTGACGTATCCATTTTTCTACGTTATTGTCCCCCTCTGTTTTCCCCATCCTTTGAAAATCAATTGTTCACTCCATCTTTTATGAAGTGAACAATTGATTTTTCTTTTTCTGTACATGAGATTGACAATATAAACAGAGATTTTTATCAAATCAACTTAAAAAGTAGCATTGATCTAGCATTGAGCATCATCAAGCATGGGGTTCGTACGAAAATCGTACCCAGGACACTGCGCTTCCAATTTTATTCGTCTCGCTCCTTTAAATTTTTCCAAAGTTTTATGTTGGATTTTACTCCGGTGTTTGGGACCAGCACCTAACAAACACTGGCTTGTGCCCCCTAGTGGCTGGCTTATATTAAGCTAAAGAGATAAAGATAGTTAACAACCAGGTCACAGGGGAAACAGGCTGCCACCAGAATCCCACTGTGCCATACTGTGAGCCAACCTGTGGGTGGTGAGTCCACTGGAAGTTGTGCAGCCGGGACAGTGCTAACCTCAGAACACCTCCATGGCCACATGGCAGCTGGTGGATCGGAACCTTGGGTGGGCTGTGGGCTGTGGGAGCAGGGAGATTTGGGTGGCAGTCCTGGAGACTTCTGCTCCCTGTGACCCGGTAACAGATAAGCGGTTGAAAATGGATGGACGGACACATAAAGAGCTTCAAGCCCAGTCGGCAAAGTTCCTAAAAAAAGACGTTTGTGCTGTAATTTACGGCGTACAGATTCAGGACGTTCTATGACAGGACGTAGATGGTCCGAGTCCATTCTTCCACAGTGAGGTGATTTATCTTCCTGGTACTGACACATTTATCATTACCAATTCCTACAAAACGCATCTCATTGGTATTCCTTGTGAAAGGCGAGGCATTACTATATAATCAAGTCTGCAGTGTCTGCTTCATATGTACAGAAAAAGAAAAATCAATTATTCACTTCATAAAAGATGGAGTAAGGGCTTGTGTTTTCGGAGACAGGGTGTAGGAAAAACAGAGGGGGGCGATAATGTAGAAAAATGGATACGTCAGAAACTTTAGTGCTTGTTATTTGTACACATGTGACGTGTTATCTGAAGGATGTTAGAGGAGGGAAAACATTAGATTTTTTTGAGTCTGTTATTCATCAAAAAATTTAGAAATTCTCAAAGTAAGTCTTTGCAATGCACCCAGGCTGCCACAAGAGGCGCTATTGGGTATGTGATTTCTGCTGACGGCACCCAAAGCACATTACACCATACTGTGAGCCTTGTCATGTGGGTGGAGACGGTGCTATGTCCAGAGCACATCAACGGCACCCTGACAGCCGATGGACTCGAATCCTGGAGCCTTGCGGAACCAAGTCCTCCTCCACCGCTAGGCCACCACTGCTGCCGCACAAGAAAAAAAAAAAAATTTGTACCCGTTGGATGAGACAGACATTTGTCCTGAGTCACACACTGTCGGTGCCAAACGTTCTGATCCTGCCCGTCTGCCTGAAGTGACGAGTGAAGATATGACTCAAATTGGCATTTGCTAAATTCCCAACGCTTGTGTTTTTCTGTTTTTCCATTAATCTTGACTGGGCTTTTAAGCGTCCAACGCTCCAGTGACTTCGCTGATTGAAAATGTGCGTCCTTCCCTCACTTGGAGGAAACCTTTAAAGCCCCCCAAAACAGCCGGTTTCTCCTCGTTACTATCTTCCGCATTAGCATCTTGCAATCAAGCCACTAATGTACTGTGATGCCGAACTGCGATATTACTTCTCGGCATGTTAAGAACGAAACCAGAGAGGAAAGAGTTGCGCGGTTTCTTCTCTTTTTCTTGTTCTGTGATGTGTTTTTCAAACCTGAGCTGAAGAGGACAGTGACTACACCGTAAACACAGTGTTTACAAAGAACTCCGTCAGTTCAAGGATGTGTATTATCCTCAAGTTGTCTTCACAGCAGAACGACAGTCACTATCCTGGACTGAATCATCTTTGTTTGCGCAGTGTTTCCTCTCAACATCCCAGTTTTCTATTTCTCTATTTGTTTCCCTAGTACATCACAATTTTAGCAAATTTGCGTTTTTTTTTTTTTTTAATTGGGAGAAGGTTAACTTCTCGATCTGTTAACTGATTAAATAAATTACATATCTTGTGCAGGAATAGGATTTCACAAATCTATATTACGATACAGTGGAAAATGATGGAGCAAATAAAAGACAGACACTGTGAACTTTAGTAAAGCGGCAAAATTGACTCTGATTCTTCTTTCTTTCGGATGTCCCTTTTTTCAGGGGTTGCCACAGCGAGTCAACAATTTCCATCTCCCCATGTCCTCTCTGTCTTCAATTTTAACTCCAACTACCTCCATGTCCTCCCTCACTGCATCCATCAATCTCCTCTTTGTCTCCTACCTGTTTGCTTCATCTCTAGGATCATTCTTCTACCAATGTATCCACTGTCCCTCCTCTGAACATGTCCAAACCATCTCAATCTCCTTTTTCTCCAAACCTTCCTGTCTGTGTTGTCCCCCCCTAGTGACCCTTAAAGAGAAGATCATGCAAAATAGACTATGATTTCGAAAAAAAAATGTGGAAAGAAAATCTTTAGAATAGAAAAACTTAACATATATGTATTGGTGAAGCACAGAGTGTAATACTGTAGTACAGTAGAGTACATCAATCTGTCAAGGACATTTATTGAAATGGTCTGAAGTCTCAATCACTGCAGAAAGTGAATAGTGCAACAACGGAGAGTACGCTTTACCATCGTGTAAACTAACTTTCACTTCAGGTGGGGGCCACAATATATCATTCCTGGTCGCAAATGGCCCTCAGGCTGCAGGTTTGAGACACCCCCCCCCCGCCTAGACACTTCCTCCATTTCACCTGGGTGGATCCTGAGGCATTCCCGGTCCAACCAAGCAACATAGTCGCTCCAGCGTGTCTTGGGTCTTCCTGTGGGTCTCCTCCGCATGGTGTCCTAGTGGGACAGGACCCCATGCCTCCGGGGGCGGGTGGGGGGGATTATAAAGTAACTGCCCAAGCCACTTTGATGTGAAGGAGCACCAGCTGGACTCATGCTCCTCACCCTAACCGTAAGGGAGTGCCCCGCCACATCCTCATAGTCGCTCTAGCGTGTCTTGGCTCTACCTGTGGGTCTCCTCCCAGTGGGACAGGACCCCATGCCTCTGGGGGGGGGGGTCCTCGACTAACTCGATGTGGAGGTTCAATCAATGTGGACTTTGATGTGAAGTAGCACCAGCTTGACTTAAGCTCCTCACCCTGGCCGTAAGGGAGTGCCCTGCCACCCTATGGAGAGAGAGTGAATTTTTGCAGTTTGTATCTGGTTCTTTTGGTCATGACCACAGGTAAGGGTGGGAACGTACAAATTGCGAGCTTCACTTTTTGGTTCCAAGACCGAGACAGTTTGAGTGAGTTTTTGGATTTTGGAGGAATGTGTTGAGTTGAAACGCCCAATTGGAAAAAACCCTACGAGCAGGGCTTACAGTTTTATGTTTGTTCTCTCTGAAAGTAGAATTGTGTTTCTGCCTCATTTTCCCATCCCTCGCGTGGATTACTTGTTGCATTAAGCCTCTCCTCCGGGACCATTCTCTATCTTGAAGAGTCCTCAAGGGAACACAGGGTGGAACAAGCGTTGTTTAATGCCACAGGTGTTAGAATTCACCAGAAGGGAATTCGATTGAAAACACAATTACGGTCTGCCTCTAATCTTCTCCCGCTCTGGCGTTTATATACATTTCTGTGATCATTTTCCCTTCTGTTCTCCGCCGTTGCTGTCAGAGGGTTGGTGGCGTCTCACCTGAAGAGGTGTGACGCAGGCTGCTGTCCACATCCGAGACTTCAGGCGCCGATGCTCTTGAATATTTGATGGGGCCACCGGCGCGTCCCTGGACTCCCATCACGATGAAGCGAGCGCCCGTTCTCTCTATGACACCTAGACTTGTTCAACGATGACTTATCTGCCATAGATGAGATGCGATTGTTCTCAGAAGGGACATTACAACATGTGCCAACAGTACATCACGCAGCAGAGAATAAAAAGAGTCCACGTAAGCAGGCTATATCTCGTATGAACCAGGGGGGACACGGAGATTAAAACTCACTCCCTTCTCATCTCCGGATCTCATCTTCCTGGAGGTTCGGTCATGTGTCTGCGGAACGTAGGAAGGTTGTTACGCTCCGTGTGTGACCTTCCGCTCACCTGTAATCACAACACCTCCCGGCAGTCTTGAACTTAATCGTACACAATCCTGTTGTGTCATGCACAAGGCAGAGAGAGGTGGAAAAAAAAATGGCAAATAAACATTGTCAATAATGACTGAAATTTTCAGTTTGTTTTTTCAGTTTGAGCTTTTATTTGTTAGGGCTGAGAAATAAGAAATATGAAAGCGTTGTTTTTTTTTGCCATTTTTTTTATTTGTTTACTAGAGAAAAAAAATCTGAGAAGATAGAAATACAAGGCAACAGAATATTCTGGCAGGTTACTAAATCATACGCCAACCTCAGAGTCAGTTTGAGTAAAAAATCAGCAATAAAAACTGAAATCTGTTGTTTGCGTATTTACTTCAATTTGACATCAAATCACAAAGAAATATAGTGTTTTTATTCAGTTATATTTGCTGAAAATGAACAAACGCTTGACTGTGAATACGTCCAGAAAGACAAAGTAAACAGTTTAGGTTGACATCATGTCCTGACGGGTGACTACTTCTGGCAGTAAAGAGTAAAATGGGTCTGAAGTGAACAGTCATTGAAGGCAGCACGGGACAGAGCTCCCATACAGATAGCTCATTTATTTAATGTCTTCGTGAATTGGACTTTGGTGTCCTTTTTGTCTCGGCAGGTCAATGGCTATCAGTGAAGGTTTGTAGGAGACGGTTGTTTGGACTTGATGTCTCTGCAGTTAAAGATGTGGTTGCAGGCTTCAGAATTGGAAGAGAAACCCAATCCCTGGTCAATCATAGGTTAAAGATGAATTATGTCTTTTATTTTGTGGTTCTCTGGTTTACCGTCCTGCTCTAATGAGAACGGTCTCCTGTGTCCCATAGCAACTAAAAGAATAGTCTATTGGACAATTAATAGTTGGACATATTTAACTTTCTACCAAATTAATTCTCCAAGGTTTGGTAGCGTGGTCGGAAATAACAGTAACAGTAACAGTGTAGGAAACTTGCGTTTCGTCAATACTGCAATTTTCGCTACATTATCTAAGTAGAAATCTTTACCACAAAAAAGGTTAGCATCAGGAAAAGCGTTAAGGTTAGCATCAGGAAAAGCGTTAAGGTTCTATGGCAAACTTGGGCAAACTTTTTGACTCGTGGGCCACTATTGGTCCTAAAATTGGACACCACGCCGGGACGAGAGCAGAAAGATAATTGATGATCGTTCAATTAGGATAAATGGCGCGTGAAGTTCATGTGTAAAACCTAAAAATTAACTTAAACTTAAAAATTGATATTTCTAATAGCCTTTAGGACGCCATCTACTGGGGAAGCACAGGCATTGCAGGGAAACGGGAGAAGTATAATGATAATATAAATAAATTATTTAACTTGGACAAGGTGGGCGGCCCGCATTAAGAAGCTCAACTATTTGGCCCGGGGCACTAGTTTGCCTGCTCTGAGGCAAAGGTGGCAAACATACGGCCCGTGGGCCAGAATCAGCTCGCTCGGAATTTCAATCTGGCCCACTTCATATACGCAAAAATATACGCAAACACTTGATGTTCATGGTGTGTGTTTTTAAAGAAGTTTGTTTTTTATCGTTCTTTTTCTTGGTCGAGTGACATTTTTTTTCGGTTACGTCCCCCCTAGCAAGAAGAAAACAATTCGCACCCCCCCGAGCCCACCACCCACTCTCAGCCACAACTATAAATAACAGCATTTGTCTAGAAAATAGTTCTAGCTACACCTCTGCATAACATCGTATCCTTGTTAACATAAAGAAACAAAAAAAGAAATACAAACAAAGATGTGCAATTACACTTTATTGTAGTACGGCGGAAAAAAAAGCATGTCCCCCAGCATCGCACCGTGCCCCCCCAGGGGGGCCTGCCCCCCACTTTGAGAAGCAGTGCTTTAGAGTGTGGCTACCTCACTTTGGGGTATTGATTGTTTTCAACGGGACAAGGTTTTTAAAGGAAAACAGAAAGAGAAAGTTTCTAAGTGTTTACAAGAAATGCTTCGTCAAAGATGCATTCAGGTCCCCACCTCACGTGGACCTCATCAAGCAGGACTGAGACACCGGAGGATCACAGTCTGATTACAGCGCTCGTGATTTCAGGCCATGCTTCCAGCGCGTAGAACATCATTTGCATCCATTTCCCAGTGGATACTTGACCTTTATTGTTTTCTTCATAGCATTTCACCTCCTGCGCTCAAGCACCTCTGAGGGCTGACAGTCGTGAATGTCAACCAGTTTCCTTTACGCCTATGCGTCACCAGGGGGCGTATAAACAAGACAAGGCAAGACAATCTTCCGTGGTATTCTAAGTTTATGGTCAGAATACCAATAAGACAGGAGAGTCGGTGTTATGGTTTATATTTGGGATGAAGGAACTGACATTTGTTCGGTTAAGTAGTTAAGGTACCTGTTGAATTGTGGGTAGGAATCACTATGAACCAATGGTATATTAATCCCATCATTTGGCGCTGAATTCGCGAGAGGACCGCAAAAAAATCTCTTGTGACCCACCTGAGGGTCCTGAACCAGTCTTTGGGAAACAATGCCGTACCGGGCGGTGACTGTATCCGCCTTGGAAGTAAAGAACAGAGAGTCCTGGGTTTTATTCCCGGGGGAAACACATTCGTGATGAATGATAATCTCCCTCTATCCAAGTCGCTTTGGATGAAAGCGGTTGAATCCATGAATGTAAATGTCAATATATTTTTAATATATAAATATATGTACATGTATAATATATATGTATATAAATATACATATAAATATATGAGATGTGCATGGAAATATTGGTGAAAACATTAGAATAATCATACTTTTTGGTCTCTCTCATGTATATGTATATATATGTACATATATATTCATATTCATTATGAGCCTCCATTCATTTGGATTAAGGTGATTGATACATTAGGATTCGGCGTTAATTCGTATTAGTTAAGGTGAGAGTGGAGGCTATACATAATCCTGTGTTAGTGTTGCGTGCACGGACGCGTGCGCGTGTGCATTAGGAAAGACAAATGGTCTTTTGCTTCTGGGGCAATCGCCGTGGAAACTGTGTGCGCGCGCGCTCGCGCATTAAGTGGTTGAGGAGGCTGCGATTGAGAAGTGCGACCGGGGATTTCTTCAGTCTCCTGGAGGAACATCTCATCAAAATCATGACCGGATGGTGGGATTCTCCCAAATGTTCTGTCAGAAGACAGACGCTCGCTGCTCCACATCTGACGGAACAATCTGCTGGACCTAAGTTTGCTCCGTAAATCCCGGTGAAGGACGAGCGGCGGTGGGAGCGCAGTGAGACGGACAAAATCCTCCCTCGTCGCTGCCACGGGCTGATGCTGAGCGCCTGAGAGCACGGAGCAGATCCGTGTGCGCTCCTGCCTCACACACACACACACACACACGCGCGCACACACGTACGGGAACATCCATCAGAGAGCGCAGTTCGGGATCACGCACTGGAACCACGGCAGGACTCATGTTGGAGGCGCGCAGAGGCGTTTATCCAAGATGTGCCAGAGCGACTCATCTGGATCGAGAAAGAGCCCGGGCTCCCTCACCGAAGCCGGGAAGCTTTTCTTAAAACACACCACCTTGCACGGCTTGAGACACATCTTCCTCAGCGGCTCCTACCCCCGCAGAGTTGCGTGGCTGCTGGCGTTCCTGGCAGCCCTGGCTCTGCTTTTCACCTGGTCCTCCAACAGGGTCCGATACCTGCTGTCCTCGCCCGTTTACACCAAAGCGCACATGGTGTACGCCAAACGGCTGGCGTTCCCCGCCGTCACCATCTGCAACCAGAACCTTCTGCTGCCCCGCAGGATGAAGAAGACGGACATATTCAGCGCGGGGAGGTGGCTGGGACTTTTGGGGAGGAACTGGCAGTTGTCCCCCGCTGCGAGGGAGGCGCTCACATCTGTTAGAGGCCACGACGGAGAGGGCGCAGTGGGCGAACCGCCCTGGTCCCCTCTCTCCAGGATCTTAGACTTCAACCACTTTCTCCCTCCTCCTCGGGAAACTCAGCCGACCATGCAGCAGCTCCTGGACCGGCTGGGTCACCAGCTGGAGGAGATGCTCCTGTACTGTCGGTACCAGGGAGAGTTGTGCGGGCCGCGCAATTTCAGCACGGTAAGTGTCGGGCAAAGTTCTGCCGCCGCCTCCTCCTCCACCTCCTCCACCTCCTCCTCCTCTCCATCCGTCCAACAGGTTAATGCAGCCTTTTCGGCTGTTTCTCTGAGTCAGCACTTTTATTAAGTGCCTGTCGGCGGCGCTGATGCGTGGATACCGGGGGATTTTTCTCCCACATCACGCAATTAGGAGCGGGTTGCGCGAAAACCTCTGCCGCCCGCGATGTTGCTTTAAAACGCGCCTTGGAAACGTCGATAAAGAAAGAACTGCGTGATTTTTTTTTTTATGGCGGATTGCATTTCGTGAGTAGAGTAAACAGAAATAAAGTCATGTGTTTAATCATGTGATTAATTGCGTTGTTGTGCTGCAAGTTTATCGTTATTCAGCCATGTAAACAATTTTACTAGCAATAAAAGGCCACTAGGTGGCAGTAATCCAATTCTAAGACTTTAGAGCTGCTGTTGATATTCAAGAAAAAATACATGGGGGCAGATCAGAAGTGATTTATTAACATATCTAATTAGATATATACATTGGATATGCCAGTTTAATATATATATATATATATATATGGATATATATATTAGACAGTCAAATATATATGTATATATGGATATATATTAGACAGTCAAATATATTGATAGAGATAAGCACTCTCCACTGTGGTATTTAGTATCTAGAGTTAGAATGTGGATGTTGACAGTTTGTAGTTTTACAAGTAATTGTAAAATTCTTATTTCTCACGGCCGGAACTTTAACGTCTTTACTGTAAAACCTGCCGTGCCCAGCAGGGCTCAGTACCAGACCATATGGTCCAAACGATCCTCATCCCATCTGCCGTACATCACTGTGAGATCAATGTTGGTATAATGCCTATCTCCCAGGGGACCAATCGGCCGCTAATGAAGACTTTTGATCCATTAAGCAACACCTAAGCACTCTTCGGAATTGTGATGGAGAGTCTTGAGGGGCGGGCCTCGGCGGGAATCCACGGCTCCATTGATTCCTGTCCATCATGGCTCAAAGAAAAACCACGAAGGCCGTCGCTGCTGCCCTCTCACTTCATTTAACAAATCTGTTTTCACTTAAGTAGATTTACGCACGGTGTTTGAACGACGTTCAATTTATTTATCTCTTCTTTGTTTGTTCCTTCCTACAGATGTATTTATTTTATGTTTTTAAGAGAAATCCAGCTCCGAACATGGCTCTTTTTTTTGGCATGTTACTTAATTTCCACTTGGAAACGCTGCCGTTTCCCCTCTTTGCGCCTTTCATAACATTTGGAATCGCAAAACAAGTTATCACAGACAAACACATGTCTCTTCTCCACTGTCCCGAGGACGGATTAATGCTGTGTGAAGTATTTAAAGGTGACCAAGCAGAGGAAACCTATTCCAGAGATAAACATTACGCCAAGGTCTGGGTTTTAGGGCGGGCGGAGAGGGGTTGTGTTCGTGCACAGATAATCGATGCGTGGCCTCTGGGTGTGTAAGATGAGCCGACTGCATGAGTCGGTCCAATAGACGTGGTCACACTTGAAGTGAGTGAAACGTGGAGGAGGAAAAACCGGCCTGTCTTCATACAAAAGGCTGCAGAATCTATTGGCTCCTGTGCTGGAACTCCCACATGTTGACGGTCCTTTGAGGACTGCATGGCCTGAACCTCCTAATCACATACATGGATAAATCAGGGAGAGCGCAGCATCGATTCTGTTTACCTTATCTTCCTCAGCCGCTGTTGTACCGTATTGACTGGTACAACAGCCTAATTGGGGGGTGAATGTATGAATCTGTGAGCAGATACGTTTATTCACTGTATGTGCGCCTATATATAAATACATAGATATATACAACTCATTCATCATTCATTCATTCATTCATCTTCTTCTGCTTGTCCGTTGCCGGGTCACAGGGTGGCGCCAACTGCCCCTGGCGCCGCCCAAATCACATTGCACCATATTGTGAGCCTTCCTGTGGGTGGTGAGCCCACAAGAAGTGATGTGGGTTGGGACGGTGCTATGCTCAGAGCACCTCAGTGCCAACCTGGCAGCTGGTGGTTTCAAACCGGGGACCTTGCGGCCCCAAGTCCGCTTTCTTAACCACTAGGCCACCACTGCCACACATATGTACAGTTATATTTATTTTTTTTTTATTTTTTTTTTTTGTGTATATGTCATTGTAAAAAATAAAATTAATCACCGTGCTGTTTTCTTCAATTCCTTGTTCATTTTAATGCATGTTTCCTCTAAAGATATATTTTTGAGGCAAATATAATCACAATAATAGATTATTTTTTTTAGAACTCTGTTAATCTATGCGTAATATGCTTCGTGAAATGATGCCTCTGCATTTAACCCATAACCCTAGTGTGCAAGGGCGCCCCCTGCTCCCTTGTTGGCTGAGCTCGTGCCCAAGGTAGCAGTGTGGGGGGACCATGCTCACCTCACCTCAGCTGTAGCTTAGCGGAAGGGGGATTCGAACCTTGGTCCTTGCGGACCAAAGGCCGCTTCCTTAACCACTAGGCCACCACCTGCCCCAA
Source organism: Paraplagusia blochii (assembly GCA_016785265.1). Classification (NCBI taxonomy): domain Eukaryota; kingdom Metazoa; phylum Chordata; class Actinopteri; order Pleuronectiformes; family Cynoglossidae; genus Paraplagusia; species Paraplagusia blochii. Next base: position 60,216 of record JAFBJS010007086.1, read on the forward strand.
GATCAGAAGAGTTTACTTTCAGAACTGATATCTGGGCATTTTTTAGACCAAAATCACTTCAGTTCTTACATCAATATCTATGGTTATTGTACTGACCAAAAAAGTACTTTTAAGCCTTCCATGTACACGTCATTGTACTCTTCGTTTAACATACCTGCTGTGGTACCAGGACCAGAAAAGCAGTCTAAACATACACATATATGTAAATCAATCTGAAGTTGCCTTGGAGAAAGTAAAGACTGTTTTAGATTCAAGTTAGTAGGAATCCAAAGATAGTACTGATAATAATAGTAATAATGATTAGCGATGGTAACCTAAGTTTGCCAACACTTTATTCCAGATTCCAGTATCACCAGCATCTTAGCTGAACATATCAGGATGTGCGAATCCAGCAAATTCGACAAAAACTCAGGCGCGGTGTTATCAGATTTTCATTATCAGAAGTGGAAAAAAAAAAAAAAAACGATAAAAACAGAGCGTCTTCTCTGTTTTGTTTTGTTTCTTATCTTTACGAGAAGAAAAAGGAAACACTATTTTCATTTCTCAAGAAATATAAGCACTGATTTGTTGCAGTCTGTACAAAATAAGAGCCCATGCTAAAGTACACAAGCCTTTTTATATAGTATATTTAAATATGTATACAGTATATACAGTGGATATTGGAAAGAAATGATATTCCCAAAAAAGAGAAATAGAGGCAATTATTAAATCCCTAAAAATATCTCGGAAAATCAGGCTAATTAGGGAAATGGTACCTGAAGTGCGTCGGAAGCCTGTTGTGGACTTGATTCAAAACAATTAATTTTGATTAAAGTCGGTGAGTTTTCTGTGACAGTGCTACGACACATGAGCTGATGCATTGTGGGTGCACTTTCAGATGACCCCCCCCATCTTGTTGCCATTTCTCTCCTGCAAGATCAGAGACACCGTCTTTGATTCCATCCTTTGATAATAATTTCCACACTCCACAGAGTTTCAGCATTTTCTCGGCACAGAATTCCCTCCATTAGACGGGAGCGCGCCCACCGCCTTCCGCCGCTGTCATGAACCAGAAATGGGTTTGACAGAAACAGACAGATCCTGATAAATCTAAGCGAAAACACCACCCATAAAAGCACCGACTGTTCTCCGCCTACTTTGAGGTGTTGGAAGCTGATGATACAGAAATGTCAGACAAAGCCTCAACCGATGCCTCGCCTGCAGGAAAAAGTGTTGTCTTCGTTTTATGAGCTGCGGTTGACGATGGAATCACTGATTCACTTCTTGGTTGAGAAGGAATATTTCGCAGGTTTGTGCAATTTAGCGGCCCGGCCCGATCAGATCCTTCACTGCTAGGAATATTCCCCTCCCGTGAACTCGAAACTTCAGCTGTTGCGCCACTGGAAAGTAAATATCAAGGTAATAATATTTAACTTGAGAACTATTTCTAGCCTCGGAGAAAGATCACGCAGAGAAAACAGGGTCAAATATTGACTCGCATTTGCATTTCTGCCATCTGCTCTCGTTTGTCTATTGACTAAGTAATAAAGCAATAAAGGAAGATATTTATAGTCTTTAACGATCTGTTTCTGACATTGGCAGTGATGTCATTGAATAAGGTCAAAAAGAGAAAAACAAAACCGAAATTTTGAGACTGTAGCACGAAAATGGATACAGGAATGACGATGGAAGAGAGAATGAACATTGGAATTTTGATTCCTCCCTCTGAGGCCGAAAAAATACAGGAATGGTACATTTGACAAAGTAGTTTTCTGTGGTTATACCATGACACTACACAACTTTGTACAGTAGATGGCAGTATGTAGTGCCCACTCTTAAACCAAGACCTCAGCTCCCTATTTTATGTAACATTTAGGTGTTTAAGCGGAACCTAGCAACTTGCACGGACCAAAATGATGATTCTGTAAAGAAGGGAAGTCTCTCCAGTAAATATTTTATAATATTCTTTAGTTTTATTGACGCAGTAACAGTGAGGCTGAATAAGAACCGAGCAGTTAAACAGAGATGTGCGGTGTTTCTGTATATGTGCGGTTGTAGTATTTTTATTTAGGTCAATAATTTCTGTTTATGGGGTAGAACAGTTGGTAGTGTCTGTTGGTGATGGCACTTTAAATAGACCTTAAAATAAATGTATCATTTATTTAGTTAGAATTTGTCTGGAGCTCTGTTTTTTTTAAGAACGTACTAAAGAAAAAATGTTATCTTTACGGAAAAAATCGCAACTGATACCGTATTGCGATCGTGATTGATAATAATTTAATATAATTTTACTCAGAGCTGTGTAGAAAATGATGTAAAGCAACAGCCATTTGTTGACATCTGTTCTCATTTATGCTATAGATCCTGATTGAGCTTCATAGAAACATTAAAAAAGTGTTCATTCATGAACATCATCAATCCGAAATCTGCGCTCATCCACTCTCCCTGTGAACCTAATTGATTTTTTCCGACTCCATTAAGTGCATTAGGTGTTACCTGCAGAGTAGCACTGTGTTAGTTCAACACAGTCTCCTCCTAATCACTGCTGATTAGTCCACCTTAAAAAAATCAGCTCGGAGGAAGGACAATACTTCTAGGACAATGTCCCCCAACCTTTTTTTTCGTGCCATGGACCGGTTAAATGTCTCGTTAAGTTTTCACGGACGGGTCGTTAAGTTGTGGCAGATAAATACCCCTTTTTAAAATTACATTTCTGACGTTCTGAAATATTTTCCTACCTATAAAATCTTCCTACCCAAATTAACTGTGGCACAACAAGGATTTCTCAAGTGCACACAGCCTATAATTTTCTGCTACCAGACCGGTATAAAAAGTTAGTATCTTGTATTATTGACTCTGCGTCATTTTGAGTTTATTGTTGTTGTTTTCACTGAGAAAATATTTCCTAATCAAATATAGTTGCATTATTAATGTTGGAATCCTAGCCATTCTATTGGTCAGTTCTTTTGTTGATATGGGTATGGATCAAGTGGACGTAATAGACAGATGGGGCCGAAAGGGAAACATTTTTTCTCTGCGGCCCGGCACTAATTCACCCACGGACCCGTACCGGTCCCCAGCCCAGGGGTTGGGGCCAGGGACTAGTGCGACTTTGTCATATCATCTTGTGAAGTATGGCTGGGGGGCATCTCAACCGTCTGTGTGTGTGAATTATTAATGTAAACCAGGGACTGTGACATTTCCACATCCTGCATGAATCAGAGTTGCTGATTTCCTTCACAGGTTGAGGCAATTTTAATTTTTAATTTCCGTGTGTGTACAACTTGACAAGACACAGAAGATGTGTTTTCACAAGCTCCGTGATGCATATGCCAACTCACGAAAAACCAGAGCAGCCCCTCCACCCCCGCCCCGCCTCAGGGGACAGGGGGTGTGCGGAGTGAAACATTAAGCTATGGTAAATATTTAGTCTCTTAGTCTGATGTGTTTTAACGTCAGAATGACAGAAGGAAGATCTTCAAGAAGCGTCGCCTTTGTGCAGCGTGTCGGAGTGCTGCCGCGCTCAACTCTTTACTTTCCTCTGCTCCGTCTTTGGTTACAATGAGCTCGTCCGCCTCATTGGACGACATTGACCTTGACTGTCAGTAACTCGGGGAAACACAGACCGATCGACGGGAAGACGAGATGAACCATTTTGAGGTGTAGTGTGCATCCGACGGCTCCAGCGGATCCAGATGCGTCCAAGGTCGCCAACATCACCCACCGCTGCGGCTGCGGCTGCTGCTGCGCTGCACTCCCAGCAGCCGGCACTCTCCTGGTTACCACAGCAACTCTGACTACTGGCCTGCGGTAGTCAGTCACCACATTATCAGCACTCATGCACAGATGGCATGCAGGGGTGGATGCGGTACACGTGTAGACGAGTACTGCGCTAACACCTAACCGGCCTTTGAAGGTATCGCTTATTCCTATAGAGTTCACTCCATCGCGAACATCTTATCTTCTCTTCGTCACATCTTAGGACTTGTCTCAGGTAAAAATTAGTTCTTTGGCGCTTGGAATCGAAAAAGCCTTTCAAAATAAAGTGTTCCCAGGAAGAGATTGGTTTTAGATTTTCAAGTAGAAGGCAGTCTGTTTGTAGTCCCGTGAGGGAAATCATCTCACAACAGCAGACGTCGGAGTAATAGACCTTATTTATATATATATATATATATATATATATTCACCTTATCACCATTGTCAAAAAATGCAGTTGTTGTTCTCCACATTTTTCTTCTAAATAAAAATGATAAGGCAGTGGGAGAAGAAATGAGATGAGAGCTGTTTTATTGATTTTCTTTGGATGCTGCACCGGAGTCACTGCACACGACCTGGGCCATTGAATCACGTCGTTTTTCTCTTGAAAGGTCAGGCCACGCTGAACATCAGCGTAGGGTTTATCACATTTTGGCAATTTGTGCCTTCGCGAAAGCTCCTCGCGGCGCAGTCGACAGGATGGCAGTCATCGTGATGTTCTTTCTCACGTCACGCCAACTCTTCGGATGGAGGCCAAGGCTGCAGCATCTCTCATTACATTGCTCATCTGCTGTTTGTGACATTTGAGTAATGCGTTATGATGCACTTACGTTTGATGTGTCACCCTTGTGAGTACCTCGCCATGTGTTCCTAGGGTGCTAACAAGGCACTTGGGCAAGACATGTATGGAGCCAGAATAGTCTCAAAAAGAACACGCGCATAAGCACGGATCACCAAAGGTATTCTGAGAAGAGCACACAAACAACGCTTCACACATCAAAATCTGTTTGTGAATTCTTTAAACTGCGTTAAATTGTTGTACACACATGCATAGCGTGCTTTTAATTTGTGAAACTGCGAGCACACGAATTTGTATTTTTGAGACTCTTCTTAACTCTGCCTAATTTTGCTACGTCAGTCCGTCACCAGCCAATCAGAAGTCTCTTTTGTTTGCAGCCAATCAGACGGCAGTGTCCCCACGATTGTCTGTGTGTGATGTCACTTAACTGCGCCCGAGAACCAAGTTCACGTCCTACAAAAATGGCGTCTGGGAAGCGAGCGTTCAAGTGTTAGTATGTAAGCATGTTATAACGTAAAACTTAGCCTCGAACGCTCGCCATATTGCCGCTTCCAGGTGCCATTTTCTCAGACGCAACTCAGTGACGACGCACACGGACCCTTGTGGGGACACTGCCGTGTGATTGGCTGCAAACGAGTGAGACTTTTGATTGCCTGATGACGAACTGACGTAGCAAAATTATGCTCGCGCATCTGGTCATGAACGAGTCTCAAAAATACAAATTTGTGTGCGCGTAGTTTTACAAATTAAAAGCGCGATTTGCATGCGTGTACCACAATTCACAAACGGATTTTGAAGAATTCACAAATGGATTTTGAAGAATTCACCAACGGATTTTGATGTGTAAAGCGTTGTTCGTGTGCTCTTCTCAGAATACCTTCGCGGATCCGTGCTCACGAGTGTGTTCTTCTCAGAATACGTTATACATATAAGTGTGTTTTTTTTGGGGGGGACTATTCCGGCTTCCTAGACATGAGCCTGCAACGTTATCATGAAAGGCCCCTGTAGAAGCGGCTATTTGTACCACTCTGTTCTAATGGAGCTTTATTTCCTTTGTGAGCTCCGGTTCTGGACAGAGGGTGGATATAAGTGTCGTTTGGTTATTGCGTCTCCTTGGCCGTTTCCATTCCAAACACAGACGCTTTCCTTTCACTGCTGCATTATGTGGACGTCAAATATTTGAAGGTGAATAGTAGGTTGTTATGATACAGGATGTAGTGGATGTTTTCAACTTACATCTTATTTTGGACCGCGGCCATGATTTCCCATTCCCCGATGTCGAAGATTTGATTACACCTCCATTAGTTCACCAGCAATCATGTCTTTGCCAATAGGTCAAATCTCCCCGCTGCGGTCTTCTGTCCAGGAGCCAGAACCCAGCATGTACTCTGAGGTGTACTGCGGTACATACATGTCATCAGAGATGAGAAAAGTGTCTCCTTGTAGCTTTGGATCCCGGGGAACAAAAACAATAATTCTGTTAAAGCAGAATCAGGCTGCAAGAATTGACTCAGTGAGTCAGCGGCACCGGAATAAGTTATGTAGTTCTGAGGGGATGCAAAAACAGCAAGGGTGGAGGAGTTGGTTGGAGGCTGTAAATGTCATTTTTACAAGAAAAAGAGAAAATTTAAAGAGATATTGAACGGTGTCATAAAGGTTAGACAGGCTGATAAGTGCTTGTTGAAGGAGTTTTATCAAGTGGCAATTTTAGAAAACAAAGAAAAACAATCCTGTCATATATTATTTTACACATTTTGACATTTTGTGCAGGAGATCTTTTCAAATCATCTCTTATCTGCAAACATTTTGGTTTTGCTGGACCTTTAAATCAATCTCTAATCCTGACTACCATGCATGAGGTGATTAGAGGGACGACACAGATTGAGATGGTTTGGACAAGTTCAGAGGAGGGACAGTGGATACATTGGACAAAGAATGATCCTAGAGATGGAGCTACTAGGTAGGAGACAAAGAGGGGATTGAGGGATGCAGTGAGGATACAGAGGACATGGTGAGATGGAGACAGACAGGAAGTTTTGGAGAAAAAAGCTAGAGAAGACAGATTAAGATGGTGTGGACATGTTCAGAGGAAGGACAGTGGTAGAAGAATGATCCTAGGATACCATCAGGGAGGACATGGAGGTAGTTGGAGTTAAAGTTGAAGATACAGTTGACAGGGTGAGATGAAAGTTGTCGACTCGCTGTGGCAACCCCTGAAAGGAAGGACAAGCTGAAAGGAAACGAAGAAGACAGGAGGCAGAGGTGGAAGTGGAGGAGTTAAAGATGCTGAGGTTCTCTTTAGGAGAGACAAGGATGGACAGGATCAGGAATGAGGTGATTAGAGGGACAACATAGACAGGAAGGTTTGGA
>JAFBJS010007086.1:76552-149892 GCA_016785265.1 Paraplagusia blochii
AATCATCAAAAAAAACTTTACATTCTGCAACACAATGGTTCTGTGTCACTGGCAATCATTCCAGGTTGTGATTGCACTTGCGCCCTCACTCTGTGACTCTTGGAACTGCCAGGTTCCTGTCAGGTAAAAACCCACTATCCTTTTCACTGACAAACGAAGGTATCCATAATGAAGCACACGTTTTTTTTTTTTTTTGGCCTCTTCAGATTACCTTCCAATTTGTCCGGGAATTGACTTTATATTTGCAAACATCATTAATTCCAAACAGGCCAAATGAATCCTGGTTCTGAGCATGTTGTGATGGTTTTGCCCTCGTCCTCAGACTTGCTTTGTAGCTTTGTCATTAGGTTCAGAACTGTGCAGATTGGGCCATGATTAATCCCAGAACAACATTTATTACCTTTTATTCTAATCTGCCCGAAGAGCCCACGGGACATCGTGTACCACGGAAACATCTGGAGCCTTATTTATATCAACACCGACAGGATTCGCTCCAAATGTTTCAGGGAAATGAACAAGAAAATGTGTATTAATCAAACGTGGCTGTGCAATAGGCACAACAATTAGGAACGTAATGTCTTCCTGCCTCTCGTGAGCGTGAATTCCAAACAGCAGACACGGCCAAATCAAAGTCTGAGGAAATCTGGTATTTATTGAACAAACACGGTCAGTGAAGGAAAAGTGTCTCCCCAAGGATTAATGGACATAAATCCTTTTTAATGACTTTCTCTTATCTGTTATCGCTGTCGTTTTGGGCTGAGATGCCGTTCACTTGCTTTATGAATGTAATTACTTCCTGTTTCGCAGTCGCTCCATCTCTACCTCACATTACATTGTTGTATTGGAGACTATATATATATAAATATATATGCATCACATACTGAACAACTGTCTCTCCATCAACATTAATGACTGGAAATCAACATAACACTTACATTTAAAGACCGCTAATCTGTTGTTAGTGCATATTTTTTCTAGATATTATTCATTTCCCAAGTGTTTTTTTTTTCTCTCTTTTCCTTCCCCTCAACTAATCACGATTAATCATGATTAGTTGAGATCATGCAGTACTCTTTCAGAGCAGTGGTTCAAAACGACAAATTATAGCAAGAAGCTGTATGTTCTTCACCTGTACTTAGTCGTGACCTAATACAATACTGTAATCAATATAATATTGATTCCTCTCTATATTGTGGTTCTCTTTATTCTCGCTCAGTGCATTGCAATGTTTTTAAATCCGATCTCGTAAAATTGACGCTATACATCCCAAAGTTTGGGCTTTAAAAAATGTGAATTCTCGTTGTGAAATTGAAAGAAATGTATTTGCGAATGATCACTCGTAGCTTACCTCCCAGTTTAACTACTCTTACCTACTGCTATTGGCTGATTGAACATGCTCTTCTGATTGGCTCATGCATCCTAGCAAGGGATGTCCCATATTAACCTTTGTGGAAATCTTATTTTCGCGATATTTTCCAAATACCTAATTTTACGATATCTATATCAACAGATGCCAATACGTGTATAACATTTTTAGGGTGTCCAAATGCAGCACTAGGAGGCTTACAGTTGCTGTAGCTAGTTTAATTCTCGAAGAAAACAAAACTCACAAAAGAAAAACGTAACTTCGAGTTCATGCATTCCTCAAAGAACTTATTCTTCTTCGACTTCCGTAATACTAGTGATGCTATGAGATGTGCAGAGGCTTTGACGTGTGTCGAGCAGTGAAGGTGGCGTCCGAAGCGCATATCGAGGCTTGCTTAATTTGGGGGAGGAGCCAAATGACATTTGAAAACTCACTCCCAAAAATTGGGGTTAGCGTCCCAGAACAATGTGCAATTCCACAAATTTGGAAAAAAAATCTAGCAATGGTATTTTTGGATTCTCGTTATCGGAGGGAAAAAGATATCGATCTCACCCATAGTGATGGTGAGATGAAGCCTCATGAGGCTACGTGTACAATTGTGGAATGTTTGTGTGTGATACAATAATTTTCTCCTAAACTAGCCAAACCTATATGAACGTTATCCAAACTCTAAAATTCTAACCCGCTCTCCAAACTCTCAACGGAGCGCAACTATCCTTCAAAAACCTAGATTTTTGATTGGAGTCTGAGCAGTTTATTAACTGCCGCTTTCCGAAGCGATCACATGACACAGGCTTCCTAATTTTGGCCCCTCCCCTAAATGAAGTAAGCCTCAATACGCGCTTCGCAGAAACGGCTCTTCATTGCTCGACACGCGCTTCGAAGCCTCGACACACGCGTAACATCACTTGATATCATGTAATTAGCCCAATTTTGAGCTAATAATACCGGAACTCCCTAGTTGTAGCATCTCTTAGCACGGTCTTTAAAAAAAAATAGGTCATTTAGATGTGTTTTTAAAAATGTCCGACTAACCTTCACAAATAATTTGTCCATAGAAACAAGAGTTTTACAGTTGTAGGATCCAAGCCCGCTAAAGGGAAGGTTGTTGGTTTGATTTTCGCTCTTGGTTTATGTGAGCCGGGATGCCATTAGCGTCTCACCCCAAGTGAGGCATAATGTACGGTGCAAAAATGCTGAACACGTCACACTAAACATGATAGATTCCTACAGTCATACATAATGCACTTTACATTTTTCACCTTATCCCTGCATTTTCAATGCACCGTGGGAGGAAAACGGCTGAGAGACCTGTGGATGTTTAGGCAGGAGGAGGGAAGAGAAGGAGAGAAAGTGTGCATGAAGATCTCAAAGGAATAGGAGAGCTCAGTGTTGGTGAGTCTCCTCCTCTGTCTGGGTGAATAACTATAAAACACAAAAGGATCTGTGCAAAAATATACGGTAGAGAAAAGAAAAGAAATGAAAAAAATGAAACCCTGAAACTGATGAGTCTGGATTGGCGTGACAGGATTAGATTTTTTGACCATATCTGACATGACACTCATCTGCTTGTACTTGCACGCCAAAAATTGTTGGACAAAACGGCGACAGCAAAAGGCGGCAAAACAAGTCGGCAGCAGCTGACGTGTCACGTTTGATAGAGTTAACAGTTAATTCCGCAATTTGGACCAAATTTCACCGCCCGCGGTGATTAAAGATGACAGATGGGGATGTTTTTTCGACTCAACATGTTCTCTGCACCAGCAGACGCGGTGCGGTATGGATGTTTGTGCCCCCGGAGCCTTAAACATTTCTGTTGGCAGCGACCAGGAACATCTTTGTATCTAATCTCGAAAGAGCAATGCCAGCAATTGCTGAATTCCGGGGCTGCATCCCTGAGCTCTTTAATTGAAAAGAGTGAAGAAGCTTGGCACTTGGATGAGGATAGTAAGTGACAAGCGCAGAGGAGAAGCATCAGGAAACCGACATCCTACTTTATCCTTGAGGCTCGTCTGAATGCTTTGAATCCACTCTGCCATCGTCACAATAGACGGTGCCAGTGTGATAGAATTATCTCTGCGTGCGACAGGTCTGAGCCGCCGTGTCATTGTCGGGTTTGTTCCCATCTCAATATGAATGGGCTTCTCTTAAAGTCCATAAAGTGAGTGCGACTGTAGAGGGATCTGTCAGCTGTATTGATTTTACCTTCATCATCATTATTTATTTATTCTTTCCTGGTTCTAGCCGGGCGGTAAATAGGACGAGTCCAGGACACAGACTGTCGACGAGGCTGGTGCTTAGGGAGACATTTTTACCACTATAAACATTTAGATGTCTTTATCTGTTTCTACGATCTTATATTAAAATGTGTCCAAAAAACCTGACATTACGTTTTAGTGACACCTGCAGTGCAGAGAGTGCTATGAACATAATGCAGCGGCAACACCCCAGTCCCTGAGCAATCATTTTGATATCTTCATTTTATCTACACATATATTGAAGCTTCCCATAAATGTCTAAACTACACACTGTGAGACGTAAGCGTTTTTTTTTTCCGATACTTACTAAGATGTTACTTTTCTTATTTCTTATTTAAGCGTTACGTTATCGAAGTTGCTAAGTTGATAAACCCAACCGCCCAGGAGAACGCGTACCAGAACATCAGTGGTTTATTCCTCAGCTGAAGAGAAATGGTGTTTGACTGTAATACTCCTTTTGGCCAGCGGGGGCTTGCTTCAAGAATTTGATATATTAATGAACAGCAGCTGAGTCTGAGGAAGAGAGGTGGAGAGTGGAGTGGAGTCGGGATGGAACAGCTGGAGAAAAGTGTCAGGAGTGATTTGTGATCGAAGAGTCAGCTAAGGTGAAGGGGAAGGTTTGCAGGACAGTGGGGAGACATGATGGATGGATGAGAGACACTAGGAATAGGTAGAAGACAGGAGACAGAGCTGGAGGTGGAGGAGTTAAAGATGCTGAGATTCTCTTTAGGAGAGACGAGGATGGACAGGATCAGGAGTGAGGTGATTAGAGGGACAACACAGACAGGAAGGTTTGGAGACAAAGCTAGAGAAGACAGATTGAGATGGTTTGGACATGTTCAGAGGAGGGACAGTGGTAGAAGAATGATCCTAGAGATGGAGCTACCAGGAGGAGATTGATAGAAGCAGTGAGGGAGGACATGGAGGTAGTTGGAGTCGGAGAAGGTGGAGAAAACAGGGGGAGATGGAAGAGGACGATTCACTGTGGAAACCCCTGAAAAAGGGACAAGGGACAAACGCACAAAGAGAAAAACAAATGTGTTATTATTTAAGAGAGATATTAGTTGTCTTTATTTTGTCATAATTACGTGATAATAGTAATTCCGATATCGATATTTCATCCAAAAGGAAAATACAATAACACGATACATGGGTTGATGTATTGGAAAATAAATTATTTGGACAAAATCAGCAAAAGTTAATAGGGGAATACAATATTAAATATATATTAAATATAATAATCATATCATGGTTGTCAAACATGGTTGTTCACGATGTTTTGTAAAATCATTTTGCATTTGATTTAAATATTTTCAAATATACTTTATCTTCTTTGCATGAAGAAAATTGGGGAAAGATTCACTTATTTTATTTATAATATTATATAATAATATTAGAATTGTATTTGGACCCTGAATGAAATAAGCTTGACTCCAAGAATACATGATTTATCTGAACTAATATTATAAATCTATTAAATTATAACTGGAGCAAAACGACAAAACAAAAGCCACAATATTCACAAAAAAAAAAAAAACTAGAGATGGAGAGCCATGTTTGACAGGAAGTTCATTGGCTGTAATCAAAGACAGAGACAGGTCATTCTCCGTTCTTAGAGTGTCCAACAATTGTCCACCCAGGTTGTCTGTTCCAAATGTTCCAAAATCTGCTGGTCAGTTGAAGGTGTGCATGCAAATGACCGTCCCTGTTGTTAAAGTTCTGACCTCTTCCACCCACAGATGAAACATCATTTGAAGCCGGGATCAAAGTGCAGATCCACACTCAGGATGAACCGCCGTTCATCGACCAGCTGGGCTTCGGAGTAGCTCCAGGATTTCAAACCTTTGTTTCCTGTCAAGAGCAACGGGTGAGTATGCGGAGGGAGATCTGTCCCTTTATGGTCTTCAGAGATACAGTATGTGGTAATGAATTAATGTAGAGGGCGCTCTAGAGCTTAAGGAAGCGGGCTTGGTGGGTTAGAACCTAAACTATAGGTTCTAATCCACCATCTGCCAGGTTGCCACTGAGATGTTGTGAGCATAGCATAGTCCTGACCAACATAACTTCCCTCACCATCAGTGCAAACTCAAGGCCCGGGGGCCAATTGTGGCCCGTTGAGTCATTCAATGTGGCCCGCAAGTAAACTAGTATTAATAAATGAATGAAGTAACAATGAAACACTTTGTTTCACTGTGTCCACTGTGGCCCTGTAACAAACGGCCTACAGACGGGTACTGGTCCACAGACCAGTGGTTTGGCACTCAAAACCTGTACAGTCTTGGTCTTTTAAGGCAATCTGTATTGCTGATGTGGCCCCCCGGGAGGAATGGGTTTGACACCACTGATCTACAGGTAGGCTGACAGTATGGTGCCGTGTGATTTGGGTGGCAGTCGTGGAGACTGTTACTCCTGCAACCTGGCAACAGATTAGAGGATGAATGAATGATTGTATTTATTTATATGTACAAATAAATCTGCAACGATGAATGAGTATGATATTAAGAAAATGAGCTGCAATGCTGCCATCTAGTGGCTGTTACTTTAATATGCAGCAGTTTATTCCAGAAACTTATTTTCAGGGCAAATTCTACTTCTATTTGTTGAAACCCAGGCATCAGGTTGGCGGTTCTATAGTTTAGCGGTTACCACGCCAGCCTCCAAAACAGTGCGAGCAGAGAGTTCTGGGTTTGATTCCCGTAGGAGAACAGTTCTACTGTTGCTGTTAACACAAAGTTTCCAAAAATTGTCAGATCAGAAAAACGATAACAATTGCCACAGATATTAAATATTTACATTAATATTTGGGGAATAATATTTGTGCGCCTTATTGGATGAGAACGTTTAAAAGTGCATTTTTATACAGACATAAAAGCCTTTTTTTCTACATTTTTTAGCTCAAAACTTTTCATACATGTTGAGCCTTGAGGGCCTGCGTTGGGTTTGCCAGGAAAAATAAATTGTCTCAGTAACATCAATCATCATCATCCTAATTGTTAGGCGTCCTCATAACTCAAATGCAACTAATAAGACGATGATCCCAACGGAACGGAGCCGCGCTGATGTAGAGATCACAGGAAAGACAATTTGTTTTGACGTTAGGTGTAATTTCAGAGACCGGATTATTAAATATGTAATTAAAGTTCTAACCAGACCCAGTGGTTTTACGCCAAGGCAATTTTCAATTCAACATATCTCTGACAAATCTAAAGTAGCAGGAAGTACCGCATCTGGAAAATATGCATTTTCATGAATAAATGAAAAAAAAATGCACAGATATTTGGAGAATCCATGATTTATATCTATAGTCTGGGTAATTCTAGCGCTTTTAAAATATATCATTACTTATTGATAATTGTTACAGACTTAATGTTTAATATTGTTTTTATTAACCTTACTTTAAAATCTAATTTAAATTATGTTTAAAAGATGTTTTGCTCACGGAATGACCTTGTGTCTGGAAAAAAAAAAAAAAATCTTCAATTATTAAACTCATAATGTTTTTCTTCTCATTTGCTTCATTTGAATAAAACGGAGAGGAAGAAGAAAAAACATCCAGAGGCGATGTCTTTGGATGACTTTGGCACCAGGTCACAATCTGCTTCTCTGCCTCATTTTTAAGGAAAAGGCAAAAATCAAAAAGCTTGTTCAAAACTTGATGGGAAGCGTCAACAGTTTCACCAGGTTTTCATTTCAAAACTCCAAGTTTGGTTGGAAAAATGGCTTTTATTTTATTTTATATTTGGGAAGTCAATGAGATAGTAGATAAAATAGAAAGATAAAAAAAAAAAATATGTATATTAGGATAGGAGGACTGTGGCCCAGCGGTTAGGAAAGTGGACTTGGGTTGGCAAGGCTTGAGGTTCAAGTCCACCCGTTGCCAGGTTGCCCCTGATTATTGTACTGCCCTCACCCACTAACCAACCACAAGAAGGATCTCAGCATGGTGCAGTGTGGTTTGGGTGGCAGTGATGGAGACTGCTGCCCAGAATAGAGGATAAAATAGTATCAGCAAATAATTGTTTCAGATAAATATAAAAAAAAAAGTGGGAAATAAAAATAAAACTTGTCAAATCAGTTGCAGAGACATGTCGTCGTTTGCACTTGTTTAAAAAATTGTCAAAAGAAATACAAATATATTGTCATTTTGGCCGTCAAATAAATTTTATATAATTAACCACCATCCAGCTTTGGATTTATTCAGTCAATTTTTTTTCCGTTTACTGCTGCAACAGAAAGATAAATAACAATAAGATATCTGTGTCGTTCAATATCCAAATGGAAAACACAGAATTTAGCCTCACAGAGTTGGTGGATTTTAATCATAACTGTGCAATTTGTCAACGACTTGTACGAAGTCATTGTCAGTGTGTCGTCGCAAGAACTGCTATAGCGGCGACACATCATCAGTAGAGTAAAACTAACCTGTCTCACGACGAACTAAGCCCAGCCTATTGGTGCGTAAACAAGCTAACGCTAGGTGAATTTTGCTTTCGAAACGTCGCTGCTCGACATTGAGATGGTATTCAGAGCTTGAGATTATTCTGTTGCTTTGAAAACGTTCCTGTCTATATATTAAATAACAATGAGACATGACGTCCTTGAACTGGGCATTCACTGTGCGATTTTGAACCACGATCTTTTGATTTTGATACGATCTTTAAGCCGATTGTAAGGCAATATTTTTCTCAGTCGTGTGACTGAGTTGCGCCATTGCACAGTTTATTTGGAAGACGTCCGAAGCAATGTCTATCTTTTTGGTATGAAACCTCAAGTTCAAATCTCGGTTAGGGCAGTGAGTAAGTGCTGTAAGGTATGGTATGGTGCAGTTTTATCCATGACCTGGTAACAAAAGAATGGACATTTGGACGACGCTTTTATCCGAAGCAGTTCTGAAAACAGGAGTCAGATACGTCGCAAATGGGTCGTACAGAGTGAGCAGTTAAATCGTATCTAAACATCGGATCGTACGGTGTGAGCAGCACATGGACGCTGCTAATGAAAAAAAAATACTGCAGAATATATATGTGTAAAATGTAGTAAATTGAACAGATTTATTGATAAGCGCTTTGATAGCCTTAATAATCATATGGAATTGGATAAGAAACGGTTCTCGGTTCCATATCAATCAGTTTTACTGCAGCTCCAAAGATCTGTTTTCTGTCCTGGAGTCGTTTCAGTTTTTTTTTTTTTTTTTTTTTTTTTTTTTAAAGCTCTCTGAAAATACAACATGACCTGGGTGACTCATCCAGCCGTGATGTGATGTGATGTGATGCTGGCGGGGGTCCCGGTAGCTCTCACACTTTACCGTTCATCCTCTCGATCCTTGACCATCTGTAGGATCCTAGTGCTGCCCCTGAGACGCCCCTAATGGCTCTGGCCCCCCCCCCCACACACACACACACACACACTTCTACCCTTCCCTTCACCCTCAACCCCCTCCTCCCCAGCCCCAGCCCTGGTGGTCCACGAAACACACCAGAAGCTTTAGAGGACCACTTTACTGTGTAATGTCCTGTTCCCCAGACAGATGTGCTAAAAGAAAAAAAAACAAGGTAAATGCTCGAATATGTTCAACAAATTGGTTATGGAGGCGGATTCTTTGTGTTTTCATAATGTGTTCTGTACGAAAAAGACTAAAAGCACCCTCTTACTGCGAGGTAAACCTGGGATTGTGACCACGCTCATTGTGTTCTTATATTTATAAGCAGCACAAGTTTATTTACAGTCTGTGTGGCAGTATTTTGCTGAAAGATAGATTAGTCTGATTAATATAATTAAAGAATAATATTTATTTATCTTAATATTTTTAAAATATTTAATTATGTTAAAGAAAACAACTTTTTTATGAATTTCATCTTGTTTAGAACTTGATTTAGTATATATAAAATAGACATATATGTATATGAAATATAAATTGTCCTAAAATTTGACACAGGGGGTTTGGGTTAACTCAAGTACAAATAAATCAGGATAAAAAGACTGAAAGGTTTTTTTATCCTTATCCAGGCCATCTATTGGGGAAATGTAGGTATTGCATGGGGGAGACAGGAATATAATGAAAACGGAATTTAATAATGTCATTTGGACAAGTTTGGTGGGTCAGATGAAAAGTGAAATGGGCCACATCCAGTGTTGGGACTATCGCAATACTTACTTGTTACTTGCTACGCCGTTACCTAACGAAACTACTTTTCTCCGTAACTCGTTACTATCTGTGGTCCAAATGGACGGTTTCTCCCGGCCAAGGAGAGAGGACTGTGTGGAGACGGAGTCTGTCTGCTGCCTGTCAGTCATGAGTGAAAGACGGCCGTCCACACTAACTGAACCCATGTGTTAAAAAGGGGCGATGATTGGTTGACATAGGTTAGCGTTTCAGGCTAAGCCTATCAGAAAAGAGACCTGGGCGGGTCTTCTTGGCTTATAGGGAAATAAACAGTCTCTCACACGCACAACGCGGTATAGCAGCACACACCCACAAGCAAGACGACGGTAAGCGGCAAGTATATTTTTTGTTTTTATTGTTCCTCTACATTTCATTATGATAGTTGCTACAGAACACAACACTAAACTTTTTTTAATGTGTTTTTAAAATAAAGTTATTAGTTATTAGTTACTTTCATAATCTAGTAATTAGTAATGTAACTAGTTACTTTTTCAGAGCAGTAACTAGTTAAGTATTAAGTTACTTTTTTTAAAGTAACTTGCCCAACATTGGCCACATCAGGCCTGCAGTCCACTTAAGACTTCAGATTTTGTCAATGCGGTCCTGGAAACTGAAATAAACCAATTTACAGAGCTAGGCGTTGATGGTAAAAGTTAGTTAAGGCTTATACACTATCATACCTTCAGTCTCTTCTGTGCCATCTAATGGGGGAATGCAGACATTGCAGAGGAAGACAGAAATATAATAAAAACAGAAATAGATATAATCATTTGGAGAAGTTTAGTTGGACGTTTTTTGTCCTGCGCTTCATAGTTTTTTTTATGGACACAATGGACATATTCACATATGTATATTACCTATTGCAGCTACAACAGGGAAGAGGTAGATAAGTAATGAAAGCAGAGGTTAATGATAATTTGGACAAGTTGGGAGGGCCGCTTTGTGAAACCAAATGGGCCACATCAGGCCCCTGGTCCATAGTTTGGCCATGCCCAGTATGGATCACATGTGGTATCTCACTTGTTTCACTGGGAACTGAAACGTGCTGGCCCACGGGGCTGCGCTTTCAGTGCTCAGCTGTGATTTTTTTATTTTTTTTTCCAAGGACACACGTCACACAAAAGAAGCTGAAAACACCGTTTCAGCTTGAAATCAATTCAGCCTTTCACACTGTGGGAAACAAGTCGGTCTGAGCTTCATCAATAAACTCTGGAGGCGACAGATTTCTCCTCCAGTTCTTTTATACACGACGGAGATGAATAAGAGGTTTGATGGCTGGATATCCAACACAGTGTCACCTGTTAAGCCTCCTGTTTCCAAACATACGGGGCCTTTACGTTAATAATAATTCCGATCAACCCTCGTCGGATTAAAAAGGATTGTCTTTCCTTTAAGAGCAGACTCTTTGAGGTATTTCCTCCCTCTCTATCAGGAACAACTCCATGGTGCAGAGTGGGGGATCATGCAGCCTAACAAATCAAGCGCTCTAACCAATAATGTGCAATGAAGCCTTGAGAAAATGAATTTGGGAGCCGTCCCAGTCATTTCATATCTAAACTGCCTGCAACTTGTCCCAGTGTCGTCAGGCTGCGGTCCAGACCGTCCCATATCGTTATTTTCCCCTCATTTTCACTATTGCTTTTGTTTGTTTGTTTTTTTCAGTCCCTTCTGTAACATTCAACACAATTTCTCAGATGCAATTCCTCTCTTTAATACGATCCTCCCTCCCTCCCTCGCTCCACCGCCCCCTGTCTCCTTCTTTGCTTCCGCGTGTATTTATTTCATCCGTTGGCAGACTCACTCTTCATTAATCTAATGTAGTTCAGTCACCTTTATTCAACTGTGCTTCAGCCCCACTGTAAAAAAAAAAAAAAAAAAACCCTGGCAGCTTCTGTCTGCCAAACTGTCAGTCATCCTGATCCCACTAAATAAAAAATGTTGCTTTTTTTTCCCCTCTTTTGCCCAGTGCAAAGAGAAAACTTCAAAAAGTAAAGCTTTTACTCTGCTTCTCTCCCGGTTTTTCTGTCTCCACTGAGTCTCTGAAGCTCCATCCTTTCTATGTCTTACCGTTTTATTTTGGCTTCTTGTTCAATAAATGAAGCCGCGTTGAGGTGGAGGCTTCCCCTCTATTGTGAACACACGAATCTCCTGATGTGATTTAATCTAAGCTACATTCAGGGCCTATTTATCATGTTTAATCTTAGGTTGGTATTGTCAGGATTGGGGGAAAAAACTGGTATTTTATAAAAAGAAAAGTCAGTCTCGCACAGATTCTGTGTAAACAACACTGCAGATAAGTAACAAAACAACATAAAAAGAACCAGAAGGAATCCGTAGACCAGGGTTTTTACGAACTTTAGGATGTATCAAATATTGTGAAGAAAAACATCAGTAAAATATAAAAGAAAGAAAACTCATTGTTATTGTGGACTCAAACCTGGAACCCTCAAGACTCACCAGGCCACCATTGCCCTCAATACTTGCCACCACTGCTGTGAAATTGTATGAGCTGTGATGGTCTTGGAGTTTAGATCGTTGCAGTAATTGACATGTCAAGGATGTCGACATTGTCAAGGAGACAATTATGAATTTGTTGCATAAGGAGAATAATACAGAGAAGAAAATCTCTATTATTATACTCCCATTCATACTCGCACTCGTTTTTTTGTTTACTTGCACTGAAACCCCTCCATAAATCTTGAGGGACGGGTCACATCTCAGTGCGGGCCACAAAATATTATTCTATGGGCCACAAATGGCCCACGGGCCTCAACTTTGAAACCGCTGTTCTATTTAGAGAAAAATAATTGTCCAAATATGCTCTCAGTATTCTGAGCCTTCCATGTGATGTGATAAACAAAAAAAAAAAACACAAGAACAAAGTATTGATCGGCGCATTTATATGAAGCTCAGTCTTTTACCTTTTTATGTTCTTCCCGACATTGGGAAACGACCTTCATCCAAAATAAGGAGATGAATCACTCTATCTTCTAGATGGATTCTTCTCAGATTTACTGTGCCTCATGTTGGGCTTCTTCTTAAGCACACTGCACCATGCATCGGCTTAAATGCTTTAATGTCCATGTAGAACATTGCAGGTGTTATTAAAAAGAGAATATGCCACGTGACACATATTACTGTAGTATATAGTTCGCCGCTAAATTGACAAGAGTGACGGGAATTTATTGCCGCGTGAGCAGCCAGTCATGTGATGTTTAATGTGATGGGTGGGAAACACACGGCTTATTTTATTTTATAGCTCCATACTTCACTTTACGCCTGGAACGTTGCCGTTCATGTCTTTTTCTTTTCTTTTTTTTCTTCCTGAAATGTAAATCCAATGTCCTGGTATTTTAGCATGAAGACGGAGTAGAAAATTGCTGTCTCGTTCCTGTAGCTTTTTGTGTGCAAACACTTGAGTAAAACCTTGGATCTGGTTAAAACAATGAACATTTAACCAATCAGAGCGTTGACTTAAAATGGGGTAGAAGAGAAAACAACAGGCAAGATGACGTAAAATGGAAACTTCGGTGGTTTGTTTGTGGTAGCTCCCTGTAGTTCTGTCCTGGGTAGGAGACATCATCTTTTCGAGTTAGTCTGAAGGTGAAAGAGAGACACGTAGCGGCGCTTCAACCAGTGTTGGGCAAGTTACTTTAAAAAAAGTAACTTACTTTACTAGTTGCCGCTCTGAAAAAGTAACTAGTTACATTACTAGTTACTAAATTATAAAAGTAACTAATAACTAGTTGTACTGTAGTGGTACGATAAAAACAAAATAGATGTTTAGACATTTTGACAGGCATCTTTATCGTAACCTCAACTTGCCACTTGCCGTCGTCTTGCTTGTGGGTGTGTGCTGCTGTGTATTTCCTTATAAGGCAAGAAGACCCGCCCATGTCTCTTTCTGATTGGTTTACCCTGAAAATGTAAGATATGTCAACCAATCACCAGGCCTTTTTGCACCACAGTAACAATAACTGCATTACTGAATGGGAAAGGTAGCGCGCTACGTTATTAGTTACCAGGAAAAGTAGTTTTGTTACGTAACGGCCTTACGTAACACGTTAGTCCCAACACTGGCCACAACATATGAGGAGAGATCATTCACCAGAGGCCGAGTGGTTAGGGAAGCAGTCTTCAAGTCTTCAGGTTCGAAGCTACCAGTTGCCTGGTTGCCACTCAGTATAGAACCTTCCCAACCCTCATATCTTGGCTAACCACCTTCAGGAAGGCTCACAGTGTGGTGCAGTGATTTGGTTGATGGTCATGGAGACTGCTGCCTCTGCCTCTTCTTCCACTTATCCATTATGGTTGGAACCAAGACCTTCATAGAACCAGTTTGACACCCCTGCATTATGGGGTTGATGGGGCAGCTGAGTAAGTACCCCCAAAGAAGGGGCAACTAGATTTCCTTTTCACTATGCAAGCTCACCAGGTTCTTCAGGAACCCTCCAACAACCAGCGCCCAAATCAAACTGCGCCATACCAGCCCCTCAAGAACCTTCCTGCAGGAGGCGTGCCCACTGGTAGGAGCCAATCGCCCTAACCAAAGTTCGATCTTTCCCGGGTGGTGGATCATGAAAGACATTGTCTCTCCATGAGGCTCTTGACTCCATGAGCTGTTATTCTCTGACAATCCACCAAGAGGCGCAGCTTTGTAGCTGTTGTACCTGACAAACCTGACTTACGGTGGGGTTAAATATAGGAGCTGAGCCTGTTTTTGTCCCTTTCGCCCATTTGTAGGTAGGACCACAATTTTAGACATGCAGGGTGAGACAGTTGGAAACACAAATTGTCTGTGACTAAACTGAATGAATGAAACCGCGTTTATATTTAGCATGGCTGGGAGCAAGAGGAGAATGGCACGAGATATAGAAAAAATTACATCACACCTCAGCTACGGAGCTGATACGACTCAGTTGCTGCGTGAAGAGGAGGCGTTTTTTTTTTCATCAAAGCGCGTCCAGAAATAGGAGAAGTGTAGGACACAGCCTACGCACAGGGTCAAGGTCTAATATGCTGGAGTGGTGTTAAAAAAATGAACTGAAATAGATATCTTTGAAATATATATTTTAAAACACACGTCAAACAAGGAACAGCTTTATATGTTTGGATATATGGTTAATGTTGGTAATTCCACGGTTTCCACTGCATGGTCAATGATTTCCGTCTCTTCCTGTCCTCTCCGTCTTCTACTCTGACTCCAACTACCTCCATGTCCTCCCTCACTGTATCCATCAATCTCTTCTTTGTCTCCTACCTGGTAGCTCCATCTCTAGGATCATTCTTCTACCAANACATGTCCAAACCATCTCAATCTGTCTTCTCTAGCTTTTTCTCCAAACCTTCCTGTCTGTGTTGTCCCTCTAATGTCCTCCTTCCTGATCCTGTCCATCCTTGTCTCTCCTAAAGAGAATCTCCATCTACCTCCATGTCCTCCTTCACTGCGTCCATAAATCTCCTCTTTGTCTTCTCCCTGATTGCTCCATTGATGATACTAAATATCGTTGAAATCAAAGTAATTTTCTTTTTACATTTTTGAAAATTCCCGGTGTTTAGTAAGAGATAGCTTTGTCTAATATTTGTCATTCATTCAGTATTTATCTACCACCAGGTTGCAGGTCCAGCAGTCTCCACGACTGACACCCAAATCACACTGCACCTGGCAGTTGGTGGATTCGAACCTCAACCTGAACTTACCAACCCAAGTCCGCTTCCTTAGCCACTGGGCCACCACTGCCGCCCGCTTAGTGTAATTACTGGAAGTTAATGCTGAACAATGGCCTGTTGCATTAAAATTGTCACAGATAAGGGAAATTAATTTTGGTCCTGGAAAGCGGTGGCCTAGCGGTAACTAAAGCGGACTTGAGTCTGCAAGGTTTCAGGTTTGAATCCTCCTGCTGCCAGGTTGCCAAACAGGCGCTCTGAGCCACATAACTTCATTCCGGTGGCAGTTGCGGAAACTTTTGCCTCTGCGACTCATGATATGGAAAAAACATAAGTAAGGAGTTGTAACTCACATTGGCTGCCACAGGAGGCGCCCTGTTCCAGCACCATCGAACTTGTCGATTTATTTGATTTAAATTAGAAAAATACAGCACTTGTTCAGGATATTTTATGTAAAATTATATTTAATCAGTCATCTTCATCCTTTTATCAGTTACTGGGTAGCAGGGGCAGCAGTCTCCACGACTGACACCCAAATCACATTGCACCAGCTGGTGCAGCCAACCCAATTTATCTTCATCCAGGAGATCCAGGTCTGCTTCCTTAACTGCAAGGACACCATATCGAATTAAAAATAAATAAATATCTATTATACTTGATGTCTATATTTAATTGTGACTTATATGCATCATTTGACTTTGTCCTCTCCTCAGAAGTCTTTTTATTTATTTATCACAATGAGAGACAATGATCCCATAAAGATCATGGAGGTGAGACACGATTTCCAAATCCTGTTCCGTTGGTGGATGATAATGTTAAGACACAAATGTGTCACAGCTAAAGACAAATAAGAATGTCCCCACCCGGTCCCCACATATTGGTATGTGTTGCCGTAATCACTTTCTGAAACCATCTTATTCAACAAAGTAAATTAAGCCTTTAAGGTTAAACATTTCTTAGTCCTTTTTGCCTCTTCAATTGACATTCAGGTAAATGACTTGCTGACATTTAGCAGTTTTTTTTTGTCATCGCATTCTTCAGGACATTAATTGAAGTTTCCAAGGGCGAGTAGTTGGAGAAAAACAAGTTCATCCATCGGTGATGGAAAAACGGAGGTCAAGCAGTTCCTGTCAGCTAAAGTGCTGCTGCTGTGTTTTTGTCCACTCTCCTTTTTCAGCTGACATATCTGCCTCCACCCTGGGGTGACTGCAGGGACCGGCCCATGGACTCGGATTTCTTCGGCAGCTACAGCATCACGGCCTGTCGAATCGACTGTGAGACGCGATACCTGGTGGAGAACTGTAACTGCAGGATGGTGCACATGCCCGGTAAGAACCAGGGGTAAACCATTAGCACTTAATGTTGATAATATCTGGTTTGAAAAGTTTTGGTTGAAGGATTTTAAGGAAATAAATATTCCTTAGATTTTCTGTCATGGATTATAAATTCCCAGATGCCTCCACAGACCAGTGAGTTGGTGAAGCCAACTGTTTTATTTCAGTGTTTCCTCAGTTTGTTTGTTGGCCACCGTCCACATTGAATTCTTCTTCTTCTTTCGGCTTATCCCGTTTTCCAGGGGTTGCCACAGCGAGTCAACAATTTCCATCTCACCCTGTCCTCCGCCTCCTCAACTGCAACTCCAACCACCTCCATGTCCTCCCTCACCGCATCCACAAATCTCCTCTTTGGCCTTCCTCTTCGTCTCTTACCTGGTAGCTCCATGCCTAGCATTCTTCTCTCAATATAACCACTGTCCCTCCTCTGAACATGTCCAAACCATCTCAATCTGTCTTCTCTAGTTTTTTTCTCCGAACCTTCCTGTCTGTGTTGTCCCTCTAATCACCTCATTCCTGATCCTGTCCATCCTTGTCTCTCCTAAAGAGAATCTCAGCATCTTTAACTCCTCCACCTCCAGCTCTGTCTCCTGTCTACCTAATCCTAGTGTCTCTAGTCCATCCATCATGGCTGGTCTCTCCACCGTCCCTCCACCTTAGCTGACTCTCTCCTATCACCTGTCTCTTATACACATCTAGATGTGTATAAGAGACAGCCACTGCCGCCCGCTTAGCGTAATTACTGGAAGTTAATGTGGAACAACGGCCTGTTGCATTAAAATTGTCACAGATAAGGGAAATTAATTTTGGTCCTGGAAAGCGGTGGCCTAGCGGTTACGAAAGCGGACTTGAGTCTGCAAGGTTTCAGGTTTGAATCCTCCTGCTGCCAGGTTGCCAAACAGGCGCTCTGAGCCACATAACTTCATTCCGGTGGCAGTTGCGGACACTTTTGCCTCTGCGACTCATGATATGGAAAAAACATAAGTAAGGAGTTGTAACTCACATTGGCTGCCACAGGAGGCGCCCTGTTCCAGCACCATCAAACTTCTCGATTTTTTTTTATTTAAATTAGAAAAATACAGCACTTGTTCAGGATATTTTATGTAAAATTATATTTAATAAGTCATCATTCCAAACCATCTCAATCTGTCTTCTCTAGTTTTTTCTCCAAACCTCCCTGTCTGTGTTGTCCCTCTAATTGTCCCTCTAAATTCCTGATCCTGTCCATCCTTGTCTCTCCTAAAGAGAATCTCAGCATCTTTAACTCCTCCACCTCCAGCTCTGTCTCCTGTCTTCTACCCATTCCTAGTGTCTCTAACCCATCCATCATGGCTGGTCTCTCCACCGTCCCTCCACCTTAGCTGACTCTCTTCTATCACAGATCACTCCTGACTCTTTTCTCCAGTTGTTCCATCCTGTCTCCACTCTATTCTTCTCCTCTCGTCCACAGTGTCCACTGCTCTGAACAGTTGAGCCTTAGTATCTGAAAGTCCACATTGAATCCTCGTCGTAAATCCATGGTGAAAACATTCGTATTTGGCCTTCGTTAACCCGCGCTCTCCCATCAGTAATTTATTTGTTGCAACCTCTCTTTTTGGACCAAGGTCGTTTCTTCGTTCTTGTGTTGCATGTTGATCAATGAGTGGCTCTGATAATCCGGATTATCTCTTATCTCAGAGTGAAGGTGTTGTTGGCTAATCAGCACCATCAGTGGGTTGTCATCAGCCGTCAGCTGTTGTCGTTCATTCCATCTTTTATCCATCAGGGGGAGCCATAAACATGGCGGCCATCACCGAGGTCTGCAGTGAAGATATTTCGCACTCCAAGAATTATGGGTTTTAGTAGAAATTGCAATGTTTACTAGTCCGATTTAGTTTGGGCACCACTGGTCCATCTTCACGGGTGCTTAAACCCTGGTCCGGGGCCCAGTGTTGATCCATAGGTAATTCAATACTGCGTTGTAGTTGATTGGAGTTGGGAAGAGTCCGATCAGGCAACTAGATGTGAATTTTCATTGAGCATGACCTGGATGACTGAGAATCTTTATAGTTACTCTAATTCAGTGGTTCCCAACCACTGGGACGGGGACCAGTACCGGTCCGTGGATGGCTTGGTGCCAGGCCGCAGAGAAACATTTGCTTTTGGCGCCATCTGACTATTTCTTCCACTTGATCCATACCCATATCAACAAAAGAACTGAGCAATAGAATGGCTAGGATTCCATCATCAATAAGGCAACTATATAAAGAAATATTTTCTCAGTGAAGACAACATTGATACAAGATTCTAACTTTTTATTACAGTGTGGTAGCAGAAGATTATAGGCTGTGTGCACTTGAGAATTCAGGTAGGAAGAATTTATAGGTAGGAAAATATTTCAGAGCACCGTTACTTTATTTTCATTAAGATTTTGTGATCTTTGACAACTTTGAGGCAGTATTACTGGTCCACAGTAACAGTACAATGGCTGAATCAATTCTGATCTCGATATAAATACTGCAGACCTGAACTGGGCTGTTTTGTTGTTTTGCTGTAATAGATTTTCGTGGAGTCGGTAAATATGTTTTTTTTTTCTTATGTGGAATCAACTTATAATACCGGGGTGATGTTTAGTCACTAAATTGGAAAGAGAAAAAACTAAAAACTAGAGTTAATAAACATGTTCACCAATCGAAACGCCCTGATTCATGAATATGGATTATAGAATGTTTTGTCAAATTATATTTTATTATAATCAATTTATTTTGCAAGGAATAAAAGGAGAAGGAAACAGACTTTTTTCTTGTTCAAAGGTTATTAAATAATTATGATTCTACTGCAGCCTAGTGGTTAAAGAAGCAAAGTTGGGTCTTCAAGGCTTCAGGTTTGAATCCACCAGCTGCCAGGTTCACACTGAGGTGCACTGAGCATAGCACGTTTCCGACCTTCCAGTGAGCCAAACTAAGTTTCAAGTCTGTGTTTTAAATGCACAAAAAATCTGATATTCTCACTTTTCACTGTGTTGTTCCACCGCCCAGTAAAATGAACGAAGCACAGACAGTCTGTTTATTTTGTTTTTTTTTTATTCAGATGTGTGCTGTCTGTATTGATAAGTACTACAATGAACTCATTAAGATTAGGATCTAATCTCCTTGCAGTCGTCTTCGCATCTAAGTCTGCTTTTTCTTCATGTTGACTTTGTTGACGGTTTCCTTTTGTGTGTTTGCAGGAGACGCTCCATACTGCACGCCGGAGCAGTACAAAGAGTGTGCCGATCCCGCTTTAGGTAAGGACATCGCCCCGCATGCTGCCTGTCTGGGTTTACCGTTCCTCTAAAGCAGTGGTCCCCAACTACTGGGGCAGGGACCGGTACAGGTCCGTGGGTGAATTGGTGCCGGGCCGCAGAGAAATAATGTTTTCTTTTGGCGCCCTCTGGCTATTACTTCCACTTGATCCATATCCATATCAACAAAAGAACTGACCAATAGAATGGCTAGGATTCCATCATCAATAATGCAACTATGTTTGATTAAGAAACATTTTCACAGTGAAGACAACAACAATAAACTGAAAAAACACATTGATACAAGATTCTAACTTTTTATACCCGTCTGGTAGCAGAAAATTATAGGCTGTGTGCACTTGTGTGCGTGCACCATTACTTCAGGTAGGAAGATTTTATAGGTAGGAAAATATTTCATAGTGCTGTAAATTTACTTAAAATAGAACACTGGTCTATTTTTAGTGTGTTTTATGAAACATAATTTCTCAAAATGTTTACAACTTGAGGTATATATGCATTTCCTTAACTAAAAAAAATCAAGTAGGTCTGATCCTCCCTAAGCGGGCCAGCTTTGGCCTGCGACCCCTATGTTAGACCGCATTAGTTTAATGTAATCTGGAAAAGTACTTGAATGATTTGGTTACAACTGTTTTGATGAGCATAGATTCCATGTCAGGTTAGTGAATACATCCTAAACCAGTGGTCCCCAACTACTGGTTTGGGGACCGGTACCAGTCCGTGGGTGAGTTGGTGCCTGAGAAATATTTTCTGAGTCATTGGTACAATATTCTAATTTCTTATCCCGGTTTGGTAGCAGAAAATTATAGGCTGTATGCATTTGGGAAATCCTTATTGTGCCCATGCACAGTTAATTCAGGTAGGAAGATTTTATAGGTAGGAAAATATTTCAGAACACCGGAATTTTTATTTTTGTTAAGGGGTATTTATCTGCCACAAGTTAACAACCGGCCCGTGAAAAAATACGAGCTAACACTAACCTGACGCCTCCCCCTACAGGTAATAGCTGGTATTCAAACTCAGTTCCTCCCAAGCCTGTCATCTGTGTCACACCGTTGCTTGTTTTTCTTATTGACATGTAAACTGTCACCGCGGCCTCCCCGCTGCCTCGTGTGTTGGCCTTGGGCGACTGCAGCCTCTCCGTCCGTCTGCCTGGGTCTCAGTAACCGTTTGACAGCTTTTCCTTGATGCCTTTCACTACGCTGGCGTTTTGTTGTTTGTCATCCTGAGCTGACAATAAATGTGTCTGTCCCTGTGTGTGTGTGTGTGTTTTTTTTTTTTTCCATCTTGCCGCTTTGGCCTTCTCTGCGTCTCTCTCACTCTCTTTGTCCGCTTCATCTTTTGCAGACTTTCTTGTCGAGCGGGATAATGACTACTGCGTGTGCGAGACGCCGTGCAACTTGACACGCTACGGCAAAGAGTTGTCCTTTGTCAAAATACCCAGCAAAGCGTCAGCCAAGTACCTCGCCAAGAAATTCAACAAGACAGAGCAGTACATAGCGTAAGTGGCTGAATTTTTCTTTTTTTTTTCTTTTTTGAGATTTGCTTTGTTTCCCCCATTCCGAGTGTGTTTTGTTGTACACCTTATTTGTTGGGGTTTTTTTGTGCTGCAGTTTAAGGCTTGTTTTGGTCTCTGCAGTGTTTGTTGATAAAACTCAATTATCTGTCATTCAAGGATACACAGGTTAAGATCTGGTGACTCGTAAGTTGCCACAGTTTCTCGTTTTCAACATTTTTATCCACGCACACGAGGAGACAGATCCTTCTTTCCTTTCTTTAAACTCATCAACTTACTCAGTTTGGAAAAATTTGATTAAATTAAATTTTATATATATACTGTATGTATATATAAGAATATGTCAGAGTTATATATATAATGTATATTTTATACTGTAGATATGTCATATTAACATTAAACCCAGGAGACTTCTTCAGTCTTGGTTCGTCATCAACATTTAATATTATATATTATTGTATTATATCTTATAGTAACACTTGTTCTCAGTAACTGCATTCTTATACTTAAAAAAAAAAAAATTTTTTTTTTTTTTTTTTCCTTTTCATTCTTCCATGACCAGTCCCACTTTAAGTAGGGTGACTGTTTTTTGGGGTTTTTTTTTGCATTTTTTTTATTTCACTATAAAAAGCCTCCGTCCCACTTTTGGGCCGTGACCCACGAGTTGGGAATCACTGATATAAAACTTATAACCACTGTTGCCACACAATAACACAATTTGTCTTTTTATATGTAATGTTAAAAAAATATAACAGATAATAGCATTAAATTATTGACCGACCCAAATGACGGAATTATTTATATGTAATCATGTCAACAAATAAGCACATTTGGTGCAGGAATATGAGGATTTCATTACAGTGGGTTATAAAATGTTTGCAAAAAATTATGGTAAAATGTATTTACTATTAATCACAAAAAAAACACCTTTGATGGTAGTTGAAAATTGATGTTCTTTAGTGAAACAGAAATACTTTCATATATATATATATATATATATATACTGTATATATAATTGAATCAGTGAGAGAACAAATGTTGGAGTTCTCGAGTATAAAATATGTGTCATTCTGGATTTGTGAAGAAAAGTTTGAAAAGTTTGATTTATTTGACTAATTAATCATGGCAGTTAGTGCCGTTGTTTTGACAGCCACACTTTCCGCAGTAGAACGTACGACACTCGGCCGCAGCCATAAAACTTTCCCTGTAAATTAGAAGCAAAGCCAGGAAAACAACTGACAAATTTTATTTGTTATTTTATTACTTTTTATATTTTTATTCACTTTTTTCACATTTTGCAGCGGGCTGACTTTGCAGATTCCCTTAAAATAAATCCATCCCGATTTTTTTTTTTTTTTTTTTTTTTTATTTTATTACTTTTTATATTTTTATTCACTTTTTTTTCACATTTTGCAGCGGGCTGACTTTGCAGATTCCCTTAAAATAAATCCATCCCGATTTTTTTTTTTTTTTTTATTGAAACAACACTGATGGATGGTGGCAACTGAGTCTGATATGATTTTGGCAGATGTGGCTCCTGGTGCTTTGGAATTGTATTGTATTACACAGAATGTTTCTGTCGAATTGCCTCCTTTCATTGCCGTGAATGGGGAGGATGATGGGCACAACAATGGAAAGGTCTGCAACCAGCTGCAGCCATCAAAACCATCGCACACTTGAATCATCACTTTTGTGGAGACAAAGGCTTGAATGAGAAGTGATTACGATACCTGTCACGGCGCCGGGATCTATGACAGCGGCGATATTGTTTTAGTCAGCGGGGCTTTCAGGTGTCATTTCAGCCTCATTACACAGCACTACTTCAAATTTAATGCACACACCTCTGGGGGTTTTTATGCTTTCCTCACCTTCTCCCTTAATGTTATTGTCAATAACGGCCAACAAAAGGTAAACAAGTGCTTACAAATGTAAAAAAGGTACAAATAAAATGCACATTAAAATGTCTCTCGCCTGAAATACAGGCCGATTATTGGCAACTTAGACGACATAAAGGGGAGGAAACCCACGTCTGATTCGTCTAATGATCGTAGTTTGTCAATAAAAAAAAACAAATAGGGACGAAACTTTGTACTCTTTATAAAAGGATAAGTCAAAATGTTCAGTTAAAAAGCAATGTTATTTCTATACATATATGTATTTTAGGTCTAATTACTTTTGCAATTAATGTTTTTAAAAAATTTTTCCTTTGCAAAATTCATGAGTCAAAACATTTGTCTTTTCCAAGGATCGAGGATTGAATCGATTTTCAGTTTGGGCGAAAATAAGGATCCACATGGAACAACATCAGAATCCTGTAGAACTGCTTCAGATTTTAACAAGTTTCTATTCAAGTTCAGTCAAGGACAGACGGACAGACGGAGAGACAGACAAAAAGACAAGCAGACAGACGGACAGACAAGCAGACAGGCAAACTTCTGACAGACAGACAGACAGACAGAAAGATAGACAGGCAGGCAGACAGACAGATAGATAGATAGATAGAGAGACAGACAGGCAGACAGATAGATAGAGAGACAGACTGGCAGACAGATACAGACAGACAGATAGAGAGAAAGACAGACAGACGGACAGATAGATAGATAAACAGACAGACAGACAGACAGACAAACAGACAAGCAGACAGGCAAACAGAGAGACGGACAGACAAATGAACAGACAGAAAAACAGGCAGATAGACAAACAGACAGGCAGACAGACGGACAGACAAACACACAGACAGAGAGACAGGCAGGCAGACAGATACAGACAGATACAGGCAGACAGATAGATAGAGAGAGAGACAGGCAGACAAACAGACAGACAAATAGATAGACAGACAGACAGACTAACTGTCAGACAGACAGACAGACAGACAGAAAGATAGACAGGCAGGCAGACAGACAGATAGATAGATAGATAGATAGATAGATAGAGAGAGAGACAGGCAGACAGATAGATAGAGAGACAGACTGGCAGACAGATACAGACAGACAGACAGACAGATAGAGAGAAAGACAGACAGACGGACAGATAGATAGATAAACAGACAGACAGACAGACAGACAGACAGACAGACAGACAAACAGACAAGCAGACAGGCAAACAGACAGACGGACACACAAACAGACAGACAGAAAGACAAGCAGATAGACAAACAGACAGGCAGACAGATGGACAGACAAACACACAGACAGAGAGACAGGCTGGCAGACAGATACAGACAGATACAGGCAGACAGATAGATAGAGAGACAGACAGGCAGACAAACAGACTGACAGATAGATAGACAGACAGACAGACTAACCGTCAGACAGACAGACAGATAGATAGACAGACAGACAGACAGACGGACTGACAGACAGATAAAGAGACAGACAGACTAACAGTCAGTCAGACAGACAGACAGACAGATAGATACAGAGACAGACAGACAGGCACACAGACAGATGGACTGACAGACCTAATCAAGAACAAATCAATGGGTTAAAACAGAGGAAAAGAAGCAGTAAAATTTTTTTGTCACATTTATATTTGATGTTCATTGTTTTAAAAATGCAGATTTTACACAGTAGTTGTTGCCAAAGTCAGAACAAGAACCAACAAAGCTGGCTGTGGGAACCTGTGCTCCTGTTGTTATTTAACATCTGTTCTCCAACGTTCTGCCGGCTGAATCACTGCTCATCAGAACAGATCCAGAACTCTCCAAATGAGCTGTGACCGACCAACAGAGTTAAAAGCTCGGGTTTGGTTAATCACATCAATTCACTTTAATCTACCATGAAGACTTCATTGTAAATCCCCTACACAGAGTCGTCTGTGTCGATTGTCTGCATGAAATTGAAAGAAGAAAAAGTCGATTTTTAATGTTTTTTTTTTTTTTCCCCCTTCCAGTCATTTGAAATTTTGCAATTTCTCAAACGTGAAGTTTCTCCCCAGGATGTTACGAAGGAGCGGGATGGAAAAAAGCTTCAAGTCAGAAGTTAAGACGAGTCTATGACCCAAGTCTTTAATCTAGTTTTATTATAACTGGCCTTATCACATCCAAAGTATGTCATCAAAATCTGATACAGGTCTTTCACCCCTGGCCACCAGAAACACTTCTCCACGCCTCGCTGAACAGATGACTGGTCCAACTAGTCTGGGTTTTTTTTTTTTATGTGATTGCCCATAATTCTCAGCACGTGTTTTGTGGCGTGAAACCGCTAGAACTCGTGGATTAACTCTATCTCTGCTGGGAACCGTGTCTGCACGCCATTATGGACTGTAGAAACTGGGCTGTGATCATGTGACCATCAGGCAGCATCCAACACAGGAATGTCTCAACATTCTGAGTCAGACTCTGCCTCTTCAAAATATGTCAGTTTTTTTACGCTATATCTTTTATGATATTTCACCAGCTTGGACAAGTTTGTTATATTATCCATCCATCTTTGTCTGCACATGCATTCCCAGGTCTGGAGGGGGCAGCGTTCTCCATCCTATCCTGTCATTGAGATCAATGGTGTCTCCTCTTCATCGTGATCTACACGATGATTTCCTCTCCCTGCGATTTTTTTTTTTTTTTGACTGTTTTGAAGGACAGAAATTTCCTGGAGTAGAGCCACACTGTTATAGTCACATCTGTCGCAGCGTCGTCGTCTGCCTCAGGGAGCACATTCAGCAGCTGTTTCCGCTCTTGGTCTTTAAGTACAGAGATTTCTCCCGACGACTTGAATATTTACGCAATCTGTTAGAACACCTTATTTTTTTTTT
The DNA here is from genome assembly GCA_016785265.1 of Paraplagusia blochii. NCBI lineage: Eukaryota > Metazoa > Chordata > Actinopteri > Pleuronectiformes > Cynoglossidae > Paraplagusia > Paraplagusia blochii. The sequence goes on from JAFBJS010007086.1 coordinate 102,889, forward strand.
CCTTTTCTTTCAACATGTTGGGCCTTGAACATTGAACGTGGCGTTGTTCATATGTCTGTTATTGCGTATAGTTTTTTATTCTACCGTTGGTGAAGTTTTAAGTTGAAAGACCCTGGAAAAACTATTTCAATTAAGTTACATATCTATAAATGTTAATCTTAAATAGATTTTCTATGGAAATGACTGAATCTTTTAAAACTTTGATGAGGAGAGGAGTTTAACCACTGATTACGGAGACTTTAAATAATTCACATTATCTAATAAGGACATGTGCACCGGCACATTATCATTTTTTACCCAGTTTTTTTGTGAAGATATGAGATCATTACTTGTCTTCGCTTAAATTGAAGCAATAAAAAAGGAAAGAATGAAAAAAAAAAAACTTTAAAGTTGAATTGGGGTTTCGATCTGGACTCCACTGAAGCGTGAAGTGAGTCTGAGCCGCACAGTAAATATTCCGAATTTAGAGCACAACCTTCTCGCCCCCTTCGCCCGCTGGGCCTTTCGACTAATTACCGGTATTTTTCTTCCTGTCTGTGTCACATGTTACAGACAATAACGGCGCCCGACCGAACAGGTGTCTCCATCTTCCTTTTATTCCTGCAGGATCTGTGAAAACAGTGGCTGTCAGTGGTTATTTGCTGCTCGCGGTGCATCTGCTTAGACTGTAGGACGACGTTCCCGATTCGCCTGCCGTGTCTGAGGATTGCCAGATAAGGAACGTCAAAGAAAAATGAAAACTGAGTGACTAATGTCTGTGTGCTCCCCTCTGTTTACAGAGATAACCTCCTGGTCCTGGATATCTTCTTTGAAGCGCTCAACTATGAAACCATCGAACAGAAAAAGGCCTACGAGTTGGCAGGACTTCTGGGTAAGAAAGCGGCTGCCGAGTGTTTTCCCGGTGAATAGATACTGTGTTTCTTATTGAAGGTGACAGGAATGCAAGGGTCTGCATTTTTAGGAAAGTAACCGAAGTTCTGGCAGAAACTTAACGCTCTCTCTTTTCGTTTCCTCTTGTGTGTCCTTTAGTCAACGCTCTCATCACTTTCTCATCTCTGTTGATGTAATAGTTTGTCCGTTTTGTTGTCCCTCGTTTCAGGTGATATCGGCGGACAGATGGGTCTGTTCATCGGAGCCAGCATTCTCACCATTCTTGAACTTTTTGATTATCTTTACGAGGTAAACTTCATGCTACCATCTCGTCGGTTCACAAACTTTGGTATCCACGCGGTACTTGGACTCCCTCTAGTGGTAATGTAATTAGGCAAGCCACAGTTGCTGTTAATAGGAATAGTTGTATTTGTGAGGACAAGTTCTGGAGGGAAATACTTTTGGTCCTTGTTGAAGAGAGGGACAAGATTTAATTAGATTTTTTTTTTTTTCTATTATTTTAATTTCTGTACAAAGCACTGTAGATTATCAAATTGAGCTGCAATCCTGCCATCTAGTGACCCAGTTTGCAATGGTAAGACGAAACCCCTTGGAAAAAAATGTCCAGCTTTCTAACAAAACTCTCAAACCTTCACCTTTACCTGGGTGAGAATCTTTGTCGACTGTTTATCATTACAGCATAAAAAGACCATAATTCAGAAATTCCTATTTCTTAGGACTAAATATCAAAGTGCGTCTGTGGTAACCCAAAGAACGAAAGCACCTCGTGATAACAGTTTTGATCTGTCCAGAAAGATTGGTTCATGAGCTCAGTGGAAATGAGTCCAAAAATCTGTCCAGAAAAAAACAGCGTGTTCAGGAAAACTTTGATACATGTTCCTGTTCTTCTACACTTTGGAGAAAATTATAAATGAAAAAAAATGTAATTTCTTCAACCAGTCCACCAGTACCACTGAACAGAAATACAAACCAAACACGAAGAATATATCATAAAGATAAGAAGAACGTTTCTACCTATTCCTGCCAGCAACGGTCAAAATGACCACTGTATTTTACACGCAGCAAAATGTCACAGTTTGGTTGCCATAGTGACATTTATTTTATTCAATTGAGCTCAGGTGTCAGTGGCGAAGTGTCTAAGTGTCTCATACTGACTAGTGATGCAGAAGGAGAAATGTGACAAGATCTGTACTTGGAGATCTGTCATCGCCCACCTGACGAGTCGGTCACAGTGATTTCATCTGCTGAAGATTCTCCACTCCATACATATCTTCAGCATTGTTCAAACAAGTATAATTAGATGGAGGGGGGCGTAGTGTCGAAGAGTCAATTACAATGGTCAAAATGACCTTTTAGCGGCTGTTCTAGTAGTCTTGATTGTTCTAGAAAGATTTCCTCTTCATTGTAAATAGTGTGTGCAAAACAGGTTCTATTTTGCTCTACACAAAAGAATGATGGGTACCATCCGAGTGTCTGTGTACCCCTGGTTGAGAAGAAATTTTTTATCGACTTAATATATTCCATGCCTCTTGTTTATTTTACATATTACCTACGAATGTGAGGAGGATGTGAATAAAATAAAAAAAATTAATAAATAACTGTTACGTTTTGGTGCCAACATTTGAAAATCACATCAAAGTCTGTATTTTTTTTTTAATTCTTTTTCTTTAGGTGATAAAGTATAAGCTGTGCCGTTGCGTGAAAAAGAAACACAAAGGCCACAACAACAACGACCGGGGAGCTGTGCTGAGCCTGGACGATGTGAAACGCCATGTCAGTGGGCAGCTAAGTATTCCTGCGGTGTCAAACTGTCCTGCTTTGACAGCGTCATTCTTTCGTCTCTGTCCTCGCTGGCGGAGCTAAGGAGTAGGAGGACAGAGGACTGGAGGAGGTGGCGCGGGGGGTGGTGGTGGTGGTGGAGGCAGAGAGAAACAGATAACGACGTGGAAACCTGCAGGGGGGCTTAAAAAATTGAAAGGATGAAAAAGTAAGTGGGAGAAAGAGAGAGAGAGGGGAAAAAAAAGAAAGAAAGTGAGGGGAAAAAACTAGTGGACACAGTGGAAAGTAGTTTGAAATTAATCAAAGCTGGTGGACGGGCAGGAGGAGGGACGTTTTGGAATTAGAGTTCTGGAAGGTTTGACGGCTCACTAATATCCGTTGTAAATGAAGGCTAGCTTGCTTTAATTATAAGTCGGAGAACAGCAACGTTCGGGTTCCTCGTCTGGGTTACTGTTAAACGAAAACATCCTTTATATCTTTGTTAGTTTAATTAGTTTTTGGTGTTGCCGCTCGCGTATATCTGTTTCTCCTGGCCTCCTGGCTTATTGCTTCTGTCATGTTTTTTTTTTTTTTTCATTGTCCGTGTTTATGACTTTTTAAGGTTTTCCCCCCGCCGTCTCCCTTCCCTCTGAGCTACAGATTTCTCCTCTGATGCTTGTCGCTTTTAACCGGCTTCTCCTCCTCGTCTCATCCCACTCCTCTGTACTCTCTCCTCCCGCTGCCAGGCTCCGTGTGAGAATCTGCGTACACCATCCACATATCCTGGCAACATGCTACCTCACCACCCGGGCCAGGCTGTCATGTTTTTTTTTTTTTTTTTCTTCATTGTCCGTGTTTATGACTTTTTAAGGATTTCCCCCCGCCGTCTCCCTTCCCTCTGAGCTACAGATTTCTCCTCTGATGCTTGTCGCTTTTAACCGGCTTCTCCTCCTCGTCTCATCCCACTCCTCTGTACTCTCTCCTCCCGCTGCCAGGCTCCGTGTGAGAATCTGCGTACACCATCCACATATCCTGGCAACATGCTACCTCACCACCCGGGCCAGGGCAACTTTGAAGACTTCACTTGCTGAGCGCAAATCCCTTGGAGCATCAAAGTGCGCGTTATGCAACCAAAGCCGACCGTACGACGAGAACTATCCGACACAGGGGTGGGACGAGCGTGAGAAGCTGGTTTAAAGTCTAACAGAGGCCATGTTTTTGTAGGAATCAAGGGGGCAAAAATATAAAACGTCAAAAAAACTCTATTTCACAAACCCAAAGCTGAGTAAGGGAAGGTGATGTTCCAAATACGTCTGTCACCTCTTCCTTCTCCTCCGGAATACTGCCACAAAAGGACGCTCGCAGAGGAACCTTTCCAAGATGGCCATCACTTCAGAGAAAAAAAAAAAAAGATAAATAACTGTACAGCTGTCTACACCGGCGCATCAATCAGAAAAAAAAAAAGAAACCCATGCCTTTATATAAACACAGCAGCACACCAACCCGTCAGGAGGACCGATACTTTCCATCCTCCCGTCCCTTCCCCGGACCGCTCCCCCTACTTGTAGCCACATCCGTAACCGAGGCAGCGCTCCATGAAAACAGCAGCTGGACTTTTGTGTAGTGTGTCTGAGATTGATCATCTGTTCCCAGTGAGTGTAGTCAGGTGTGTGGGCGGGGCTTCACCACAGAAGTGTGACATCATCAATCATCTAAAATGTACTGGCGACGACGCCAGGCCTCAACCATGTAACTGCATGCTTGTATTTGTCCGGTGCATGTTTTTTAGAGTCTTTTTTTTTTTTTTAAAGCTTTTTGATTTTTTTTGACATACATCTTACGACCAAATTTGCCTCGATGCTGAACGTACGTCACGTTCCATATCTGTGCGTGTGTTAGGGAGCGTTTGACTTTATTCCCACTCGTGTTCATATGATTTCCACATATCTGGGATGATTCTTCATTCATCTTCTGATTCTCCGATCTCCACTCCTGGATGCGGTGAGGTGACGTGTGGTGCCCGCTTTTTACTGAGGGTGAAATCCTTAAAAAAAAAATAGTTTTGTGGGACTGTTATTTTTGTCTTTCTTTACCTGTGTTTATAGCTAAAAGTCTAATCAAAGCACAATACCGCCATATGTAGAAATGTAAAAGAAAATATACTATTCTTCTTGATATATTGTCCTATTATTACTATGGTACTCAGCAGTATTATTTCAGTTGTTTTTGTTTGTTTGTTTGTTTGTTTTTTTCTTCATATAAAAACATACTCAGTGTTGCCTGATAACGCTGTGTTGTCTGGTCGAGTTAGTTATCAAAGCATCAATAAAATGTAAATATCCTTTTGAAAAACCCATTAGTCACAGCAGTCATTTTGCTCCAGAGATGTTTTATGTCGTTGTTTTCAACTTTTTCAAGTGCTCTTTTATGATCTTCAGTCATTCTTGGATCTAGGATTTTTGCTTCTTTTCCGCCATGTTTGTGCTCTCTCTCTTTCTGTCCCTGTATCTCTCTATGTCTCTCTCTCTTTTTTTCCACCCATCAGCATAATGAGTGTTTTTTCTACATTTACATTTTGATAGCGTTAAATTAAACCCCGACCTGAAGGGGGCAGCAGTCTTTCCGTTATCTAGATGTCCATATCAGCTCCGCCCCTTCCTTCTCGCTGTCTTTCAACTGCTGCGAGCAACGCTATTATTTTGAGTTCCGACATTTTGAAATGTAATAACAGTTCCTGTTCCTGTTTGATAAAAAAAAATCTGCACTTTCAGGACAAATTTAATGAAGACTGTCAATCAGGCAGCAGTTGCAGTTGCATTCTGGTTGGCTTCGTTCCTGATCCACTGTACTTTTTACATTTGGTCCCAGGAGCAGACAGTTATTAGAAATGCATCCTGGTGGAACGCGTCTCTCTGCTCATCTCAAGCTCACTTAATGCCCTTTAACGCCATCCTGTCACTTCTCGCCAAGCGGTTTTGCCTCTTTTTTTGTCCTGTTTTCTCTTCTCTAAATAACCCACAAATCCTTCAGTTTTTCCACTTTGCATTTTCATAAACCGTCAGCAGAAAAACATCAGACACTAGGTTTACAGCAGTAAACTCTGACCAGCTTCACAATCTCTCTCTCTCTCTCTGATACGTGTTTTTGCCCCCAGATGGTTTTTTATTATTTTCTGTTGTACCTGCCAAGAAGAGAAATATTCTAAAAAAAATAAAAAAATAAAATGAAATAAATAAAAGAACATGTTGCTCATTTCCTGCTGGCACTTGTGTTTTGTCCTAATAGGATCTGCAACCTAGAAGATTACAGGGTGGGGACAGGATACAGTGGATGTCGTCGCATCTTGATAAGACTCTACAGTAATAATGATTGCGTTGTGTTTGTGCAGATCAGAGATCAGACCAACTGAACACTTCGCCTGAGATTTTCAGGATTAAACGTCTGCCTTGATCCTGTCTTGGAGGCAGAGTCTGAAAAAAAAAATGACAAATCGGTTCCAGGGAAGGTGCAGAGCGGTTGTAATTGAATTTATCCCGACTTGCTCTCCCTAAACGGTTGTAACACCTTTAGCAAATTACCGCAGGCAGTTGGATGTGATTTACTGGAGGTGATTTTCACGTGGGGAACCTGAAATGCCTGGTGTTTAATTTTGACGAGGGTTGTTGAGCCCACGCTTACGGCCACATCTGTCAGTTTAATCGTGCCTCCTGCTCTGGGTGAAGCCAGTGCTCAGAAACTGGGAAGCTTTTTAAAGCTGGAGTAATTTCCTCCTTATCCTATATCCACATCTTATTATCTGTGTCAACAAGGATATTACACCCCTGTTGGACAGTTTGTCAGCGTGCTGCACGCCGTGTGTTTTCTTTTAATTCTGAGCAGGTTTTCCCACCGAGGTGTTGATGTAGAGCAGGGCGTTATTGCATCAGACTGAATGAAAGAACACCTCCGCCTCCTCCACCCCCCGAACCCCACCGGGTCCGGTCACTGAGGGTTTATTTAAAGGTACAACGTGAAGATAAATAGAAAAATGAACCAATGTTTTCGGGTTTTTTTCAACCTCCAGCAGTTCAAACCACAGTTTGAAGTCTTTGTCCATGACCTTCTAATGAGTCGGTCACAAATGTTAAGGGAAGTCATTTTATTTGCTTTTTGACTTTACGTTAATTTTTCATGAATATTTCTTGCCTTGAGTTAAATGTTGTTAATCCCACCAACAGATGATGACACGTCAAATCAACAGATTGTTTAAGTTCGTGAACATTTTTGCAAAATCTTATTGGACATTTATAAAATTTCATGTACAGATATTCATTCATTCATCTTCATCCTCTTATCCATTACCAGGTCTCAGGGGCAGCAGTCTCCACCACTGTCACCCAAATCACACTGCACCATACTGTGACTTTTCCTTATGTGGGTCGGGACGCCGATATGATCAGAGAACCTCAGGGTACACTGCTGCCCTACAAAATATTAATGTTTTTTTCAATACAAACACTAAATTTACCATTCCGATATCAACCGATACCGATATATGCAGCCCCTTGACTCAGAACTGAGGTGAAAAACCAGGAATTGTATCCGATTTTCATTTTTGGAGGGAAAACCATAACGATCTTACCGACCGATTTCATCATTTTGAGAATGTCGTACTTGAGTTTTATTCATTTATCTTCATCGTCTTATCCATTACCACGTCTCAGGGGCAACAGTCTCCACCACTGCCACCCAAATCACACTACGCCATACTGTGAGGCTTCACTGGAAGTCAGTGGCAATCTGGCAGCTGATGGATTCGAACCTGAAGCATTGTGGACCCATGTCCGCTTCCTTAACCGCTAGGGCACCATGCCACCTATAATAATTATATGAATAAAAACAGGCCTTGGTGTGCATCTCCAGGGTTCACTTCCTCGGCAAGTTCAACCTTCACTTTTTGCATGGTTGACTTCTAGTGGCCTCCCCACCTACAGGACGGTTTAAGTGGGGCAGTGAGATTTGGGTGACGGTCGTGGAGACTGCAGCTGCCTTCACAACCCAGCAACAGTTAAGCAGTTGAAAATGTATGGATGGAAAATAATAATCAATCAGTTATTACTTAATGTGGCGTTTAGTTAGCTAAAAGACAAGCATTTACACCAGTGATTCTCAACTTGTGGGTCATGGACCCACAGTGGGTATCAGGCCAGGGCAATAAAGACAAAATTACACACAGTATTATACAGTCATGGGAAATAATGATTAGTCCACTCTGCTGTTTTCTTCAATTCCTTGTTCATCTTAATGCCTTGTTCCACTAAAGGTTTATCACCTGAGGGAAACAATGAACCTGAAACAATGAACACAAAACCATGCAATGACTAAAAGTACTGTATTTGTCAGTGCAATGTTATTGCTAGTGATGTAGGAATGGAAGTGATTTTTATCACTGTCAATAAAACCATGCAAAATGGCCAGAAATCAGCTCTGAAATTAAACTGAATTATGAGCCTTTTTTCGTTGTTATTATATTTGTCCAGATGAATGTAGATTAAGTGGAAGCAGACTTTTAAATGGACAAGAAATTAAAGAAAGAGTGGTCTAATAAGTTTTTCCATGACGGGACATATATTTTTTAAATGATAATTTTATTTCCAGAACAAGTTAGTGAATAATCTTTAACATTACAATTACTGAAGTGTTACTGAATGTTATATTAAATAAAACTGTAAAGTTGAAACTGTTAGTAACTAACAGGTTTTTTTCTACAAAGTCTGCCTTTGTGCAATAATGTACAGTTTCCTTTACACTGTTATCAGAATGAACAGCGACCATAAACCATGTAACAGTATTTAATCTACACTGACCTGCCATGTGTGCATTCTCCGGGGCAGTTCCTGTTTAATCTTATTGTGTATAAGCCGTATTGACTGGAAGATTTAAAGCAGCCTTGCTTTGCAGCTCATCTCCTCGTCCTCTTCCTTCCCCCTGTCAGAGGACTGATGACGGTGGTATAAATTTATTCTGTCAGATCTGTCAGTGCGAATAGGATACCCATCTGTTGGCAGTAGATAAGGCCTTGCTCCTCACAGCTCCAATTTCCATGCAGCTCATTAGGCAGATTAATAATTATAGCAAAGTCAGATATGTCGGCACTGGAAAGACAAATGTTTCCAGATCTGAGACCTGGGTTTTGTTTTGATAAATACAGATATAAGTTGGGAGTCTGGTCGACCTTGGCTCAAAGAGACACAATGGATCTCCCCTGTCGTTCTGTTTCCATTCACACTGGGACGATCTGATCAAACATAAACAGGAAATGCAAACAGCTGGTTTAATCCATATTAATTGAAGAACAGTGTAATGACATTAAAGTTTGGAAACAAGGAAGTGTTTGATTCGCTGGCTGCCTTCCAGGGAGCCAGCTGCTTCAGCAAGAAAGAAAACAACATTATGTAATGAGACATTATATAAAAGAGTTGCGGCTCAAACAACTTGTTTTTCTTATGATACTGTTTCAACCTAGCAGATAATTTGCACCTTGTATCCTTTACTGTTACACCACCCATTGTTTTCCCTTATGATAAAACAAATAAACCTATGATTATTTATAGCATCTACTTGGATAATAAATTATCTAAATGGCAATATTGCATTTAATTATCTTTTTATCCTTCTATTTGTTATCGAGGGACAATGTACATTAATGATCCTTCAATAACAAATGTAAATGCACCCAGTTGCAGCCATTTAGGCTCATTTCCATTGGTCGTCCTCCTGCAAAAGGGAAGAGACGATGTAGCAAGGTAGCCAGATGGACATGGATTGGAAAACTTGGGACATACAATAACCACGTGTTGTAAACAATGCCAAGCAGCAACAAGGCCCCTTGTCCTTATAAATCAGGGGACACAATTGGACACAGGGGCCGAGTTAGGACCAGGCAGATGATGAAGTTCACATGAACTTCAATATATATGGCATGTAAAAGTCATGCATGATTAAGAAAAAATGCCTAATGCATTTTTTACACCAGTGGTTCTCAACTGGTGGGTATCGACCCAAAAGTGGGTCGCGGACCCGTTCTTTATGGGTCGCAAACAGCTGGTCAAAAATCAGCTAAATAATGTTAATCTGCTGTTGAGCATATGTTTTAATTTTAGAATGTCTCTTATTTTGAAAGGCACATTCTGCTGAATCTAATGAGTATGTTAAAAGAAATGATTTTTTAAAGGCTTTTCTTGAAAATTAATTTGCTTGGTTTGAATTCTACGTACAGGCGGGCTTCATCAGAGAGGTTAACAGTTTACATGCAGAAAAACTTGTGAATTTTACATTTAATAAGAAGGTTCACATGTAAGGGAAAATGTAGAAATGACAGGAAAATTGTAGACTGTAAGACAGTAAAAAGTCAGTAAAAAGTGTGAGACAAGTAAAAAGTAAAAAAGGTTTTTTATAAATTATCGTGATGGCTAGAACTGCATTTTGGTATTACTTAATGTGTACTGTTATCTCAAAAAAATACCAAACGCTTTCTCTTGTCTGTTTTTATTAATGTAGATTATAATTTTGTTCGAAAATATTGTTTAAGTTTAAAAAGAGATTGAATATATATCACCGTGTTTCAATAAATCACATTTTAATACTACGCCACTAAAAATATTTCATGCAGTAACACAACGATCCACTAGGGGTCAGGGCTTTGTTGCCACCACAGGAACTCTCACTCTCGCGATAGCTTCGGGCTTCCACCCGCGGAGAGGTTCAGAGAGGAGATGGCGGCCAGAGGGGGGTTTCAGTCGGCACCGACTGGTGGTGGAAGTGGAGGAATGGGTCCAGGACCACCAGTACCGGGTCCAGGTCCGGGCATGGGCCCTGGTACTCCAACGGGCAGAATGGGACCTTCACCGGGCGCGCAGAACCACATGTACCGCTCCCCGATGCCGGGGCCTGGATACCCGGTGAGACAACGCTCCATCATTAGCCTGTCCGCTAGAACAAAGCCCTTTACGTTTGCTTTGTCGCTGGTATTTGACTTTATAAAACGCTACCCGGGCGGAACTTTGGTCGAATTAACGAGCGGTTTCACTGTAAAGTAGTTTCATAGGAGAAATATGACAAGTTCACCGTTTCACTGGCTATCGGAGTTTGTTGAGTTTGTTCGAACTCTAAACCTCCCGCCTGCTAACATGGAGCGGAGCTAGTCCGGTTACACTGCTGGCTACGACGCTAACGTGGCTTAATGCTGACCAACTATTCAGTTTTCTACTAAAACTCAAGTTGTTTCATTTAAGTGCGGTTAAAACATTTTGTATTGATTCCGTGTATTTTCCTTTGGTTGAATTTTTTACTGTATTCATCAACTCGTCATTCATTGGCATTGAAGGAATGGCGTTATATATTTTTTTTGATTAAATATTTTTATTTAATTAAAACATTTATTTATTTATTTATTAAAAATACATGTTTTTAGAACGGTAATAATCCTTCACGAAAGTATGTCTCCATTTAACCCTGAGCAGGGGAGCAGTTTGCGGTAACTTGGCAGTAGGGGGATTCGAACCGGGGGCTTTACAGACCCAAGGTTGTATCCTTGACCACTAGGCCACCAACTGACCCATAATAATGTCTCCTGGTGTAAAAAGTGTGATTAAACCATAGGTACTGGCTTTACATTAACTGTTATATGTTATTTATACCTAAAGTACTTCAAGAGTATTAGTCCAACCGCAATTTCCCAATATTATTTTCAGCAAATATTTTAGCTCATATTACATTAGATGATCTAAGAAAGAAAGCAAATTCCTTGATATTGTGACATCGGATTCACACCACTGCACACATCAAAATGTGACCGCTGTATTTAACCCATTTTAACCCCAAAGTGTAAGAGGGCGTGGGGAAGGTGCTAGCTCAGTGGACCTCAATCGTAACCTTCCAGACCTCAGTCTGGTTCTTTGACCACGAGGCCACCACTGCCCCAGCAGGCATGGAAATCATAACAGTATACAAAAATGGTTTGAATCCACCGGAGGTCACTGAGGTTCACTGAGTATGGTGTCGTCCCTACACACTGCCCCCCCCCGGTGCTCAAAGCTGCCCCCGTTGGTGGTGGGTTTTAAGCATCGAAGAGTTTCCTTCATTTCCGTTAGTTTGTTTTGGACATTTGGTAGAAACAGGACAGATCCATCTTCAGCATTCAGGATAACTCGCTCCTAAAAGCCATTTTTGGGAGTATTTCAGTGTTTCATCTCACCTTTTTATGACAAATAAAATATTGTATACCTTCTGATGTTTATACATGTATGACTAGACTATATTGAACAATTTGATGGAACAATAAAAAGGCTAAGAGACCTTATATTTTCCTTTTTAGACTATTCAAAGTCAGTTATTACAGACATGGTATATCTAGGGCAGAAGGTGGCCTCGTGGTTTAGGAAACAAACTTGCGTCCGCAAGGCCCTGGGTTCGAATCCCCCTACCGCCAAGTGACCACTGTAACTACCCCTTGCTCACTATGGTGATGGGTAAAATGCAGAGGCATAATTCCTCCTGAGGTACTAATAAAGTTCTATAAATAAAATTAATTTGGAATAATTATAGACTATAAAGAAAGCAAAACCCTGAAACTGCAGCCTACAATGAAGATTTTTACATGTTGATTTTAATAAATATTTTTATCTTTAAAGGGTTCTTTCCCTTAGAGGCATTTGTGACTAAACGCTAACTTAAATTTTATTATCGTGCTCCCAGACTAAGTGCGTTAAAATTTGTCATCCCTGAGAGAAATTATTCATACAGTAATTCAATGTAGTTTTCATTCATTTCCTTTTGTTCATCAGGAGTTGAAATGCTTGCTGCCTAGTTACTGACAGTCAGGAACACACTTCAGGATTGGTGTAAATTTGATGAAAAGATGCATTGTCTCTTTTTTGTCGCAGCCTTCACTGCGCCTGCTCTTACGAGCCTCTCTTTACAACACAGTCAAAGAGACTACATTTCGCTTTCGCTGACGTATAGCATAAAAGGCAGTGATAAAAATCAGGACATCGTCTTTTTCTAGAGACACTGCACTTGGTTGAATAAGCCAAACCCATCAGTCACACTGTATTGTTGATATGTCAGTGTCAGTGAGCCTCCCTCTCTTCCATCCTCTACTGAGGAGGGAGTACTGCTGAGTATCATTTGTCAGAGTGACTGCAGGAGATCAGAAGCTGCAATCAGTGATTTCTCATTTATTGCATTTTTGGAACCTTACTCATGCTGACAGACACTCAAAGTCAACTGTTTGAGTTCTTAGCTCATGGTGTGGTGAGTAGGGTAACCTTTGACTTTTTTCTCAATGTAAATATGTCTTTATATTTTTCCTCTTTGAGCTTCATGATCAAAGACTTCATGTAATTTGTTGTCAATAACTGATCACATGCTTTTTTGGCTGTTCGGTTTCAATGAGTTGGTTGTCAATTACAGTAGGAAAATGCAAGTTCCTGTGAAGTTTTTTGTTGTCCACACTAATGCAGTTTGTTTATTAAGACAAAACTAAAGAAATGCAATATGTAATAATACAATATTTGCCATAAAAGTAGAGCAATGAAGTCAGTGATTTCGACAGTGGTGTCTGATGGGCAAGTTCCAATGTGTATAAATCTGTTCAAAAGAACCTCGAATTGAAAGAAGTTGGATGTAAAGTGACTTCTGTCAACCTGCATTTCACACTTTCTGTACCTCCAACTTAAGGTTTTGAGTTTGAACATTCTGTGTTGTAGATGGGTGGGGCCCTTGTGCTGGGAAAAAGCACTTCTGTAGAGTCTGCGGTATTTATTGCTTTGTTAAAAATGCAGAGCTGTGTTATCTTCTCATAAAGGCATATAAATTCAAATCAGATTAAAGATACTTGATCTCAAAAGATCATTTGCAACATTTGTAAATCCCTAAACTATGCTGTGAATGCATGCTCTGATTTGTTGACATGCAAATATTTTGTCCAAATGAATAAAGATGAGCATTTTCTTGCATCTTGAGGAAAGGTATTTTCACTAGATGCATGTAAAAAGAAAGCAACACCAGGCAACACTAAATGTTTACATAAAGGTCACTTACAGCAGTGGCCCCCAGCCACGTGCACTTGATCCATACCCATATCAACAAAAGAACTGACCAATAGAATGGCTAGGATTCCATCATTATTAATGCAACTATATTTGATTAGGAAATATTTTCTCAGTGAAGACAACAACAATAAACTCAAAATGACGCAGAGTCATTGATACAAGATTCTAACCTTGTACCAGTCTGGTAGTAGATAATTATAGGTTGTGTGCACTTGAGAAATTCTTGTTGTGTGCATGCACAGTTAATTGTGGTAGGAAGATTTTATAGGTAGGAAAATATTTTAGAACCCCGGAAATTTCATTTTATAAAGGAGTATTTATCAACGTAATTATCAAGTTGTAATTGTCTGTGATTGTGGCACATAGAAGGTTGGGGAACTCTGACTTACAGTATAATACACTATTTTCCAGAGACAGTTTTAAATGCCTTTCTGTTTTTGTGTTGCAGAGGCCAGGCATGCCTCCATCCAGTCGCATGACCCCTCAGGGACCGTCTATGGGCCCTCCAGGATATGGCAGCAGCCCAGTGTCTCGCCCTGGGATGCCAGGTGTAATGGACCCATCACGCAAGCGGCCAGCGCCGCAGCAGATTCAACAAGTTCAGCAGCAACAACAGCAGAACCGCAGCCAGCAGTAAGAATCAATCTTTTTTTATCTACAATAACTAAACAAGTTACAAACGAGGTATAATAATGGACGGACCATAAGTCGCACCAGTGCCCTCTAGTGTTACTGTGGACATTAATATTTCACAGTGTAAATTTGCAGTGGCTCAGTTGTTATAGAATGTATTTTTGTGCCTGTCACTTAGTTGTTAGTTGCCTAGACTCGCTTGTGTGTATGCATACTGACCAGTTGTGAACTGACCGGTTTGTATATTCATTGTAGTACAAAGAAGAAGAAGATGGCTGACAAAATTCTACCTCAGAGGGTGAGTGTTTTGTCTTATTCAAGCCCTTTTGAAACTTGAGGGAAAAAATTTTACCCATAATTGTTTTGCAATTACGTAGATTTGAAGTGGATTTTGTCTTCCGTTGTTAAAAAATGTCTTCCTTTGCAGATCAGGGAACTGGTCCCAGAGTCTCAGGCTTACATGGATCTCCTGGCTTTTGAGAGGAAGCTGGATCAGACCATCATGCGCAAAAGGCTAGACATTCAGGAGGCCCTGAAGAGGCCTATTAAGGTACAACTAATAACTTTTGAATCTGTTTAGACTACAGACAAACCTCGAACTACAGTATAGTGGCTTCTCAAAAGCTACGGTTCATTTCTGAAGGCACTTTAATTTAAAAAAAACTTCACAAGCATTTGGGCAAAAGTGATTTAATAGACATCTGGTTGGCTGAATCCCTGGTCTAATGGTAATTCTAAATGACTATTTATGTAATTATTCACAGTTTGTCTAAACATTTGCTCCCCAAACCCAACTTCTAACATTCAGGACAGGACTAACACCATAGTGAACAGCATTTTCCCAACAACGTGGACGTTTTTACTGAACCAATGTTGTTCGTTTTGCGATTAATTGATTCAAAAGATTAGTGAATTGATATTTAATTTGTTGCATTGCCTTGTTTAATTCATATCTTTAACCAGTTTATATTGCCATTACTTATTACATTTGTGAAGATGGTACGTTTACAAAGACTACCCTCCATCCACGTTCTTGTGAAATATCTCATTAAACTTTTGGTATAAATGCATACATTTGCCTATCAGGTATCCCAATCATGTCATTGGGATCATTTCACTCACTTCACTATTTTATGGTTGTCCACAGCAAAAGAGGAAGCTTAGGATTTTCATATCCAACACATTTAACCCGGCAAAGCCTGATGCTGAAGATGGGGAAGGCACTGTTGCATCGTGGGAGCTACGTGTTGAGGGGCGACTGTTGGAAGATGTAAGCTCATTCACAAGCAGCAGAAAATAAATATTTTTCTTAATTTGTTTTCAATTCCAGTGGATTGAGAACTTATTTTAACTTTTTTTTCCCCAGACTGCTGTGTCCAAGTATGAAGCTACGAAACAAAAAAGGAAGTTCTCATCCTTCTTCAAGTCCCTCGTGATTGAGTTGGACAAGGATCTTTATGGACCTGATAATCACCTTGTGGAAGTAAGAACAGTGGCCACCAAGTGTTGGTTTGTCTGAAAATTGCAAAAATGTTGTTTATTATTAATCATGCCTCCCTAATTGAATGTGCACCAGGCCTTTGAATAGGCACTTCATTACACTGAATTCATTAAATGTGTGTTACAGAGTTCAGGTATAGAAACAGGCAGAGTTTTTTTCTTCTTCTGTTGAAAGCACATTTACATTTCACCAAAATGACATTTAAAAAAGAGCCCAAGGTTTTGCCTAAGAGCTTTGATCGACTGAGTCATTGCTGTGTTAGATTAAGAAAAAAATCTCTTCTCATTCTAGTGGCACAGAACTGCCACCACCCAGGAGACAGATGGTTTCCAGGTGAAGCGACCCGGTGACGTGGGTGTTCGCTGCACCGTCCTGCTCATGCTTGACTACCAGGTGAAGGCTGAAGACTACTCTTTATTAGAGTCTTTTTGCCATTATTAAAACAAACATATACCAGTGTCCTAAAACAGCTGAGTTTTCTAAAAGTATATTATTCTTCCTTCACGCAGCCCCCTCAGTTCAAGCTGGACCCCCGTCTGGCCCGCATGCTGGGTATCCACACCCAGACTAGACCAGTCATAATCCAGGCCCTGTGGCAGTACGTCAAGACCCATAAACTCCAGGACCCTCATGAGCGCGAGTTTATCAACTGTGATAAATACCTCCAGCAGGTGAGTGATTCCATTTTATTCTTTTTTTCAGACGAGTTCACAACTTCAGAATTCATGATTTGACAGTGGCTCAGCTGTTCTGCTCACATCTCTCTCCTGATGTTTCACAGTCCTGTTCCCTGCTCCGTCTTCCTGTCCTTTTATGGACACTCGGGTTTCCCCCTGAATTTCTTTAATGCTGAGCCAACATAAACATAGTGGATTATAGTTGAATTCCTGTAAATGTAATGTGGAGGTGAAAATGTGTTCCCGGTGATGCATTTCATCTCTTGTAATTTGAGGGAATGTAAATGTTAAATTAAGGCATGTTTATAGGGGGCAGTTGGTGGACTAGTGGCTATGTAAATGGACTTGTGTCCGCAAGGTCTTGGTTCCAATCCCCCTGCTGCCAAGTTAGGTGTCCTGAGCTGGGTATCGTCCAGACTGGCTCAGCTGTTAATAGTCGATGTGATGGGCTTCTGTTTTCTATATCTGAGCAAGGAAAAACAAACTAAAATTATATTTTACACGTGTAATTTTTTTTTAAATTACCCCTAACAGGTTCAAAAAGCAGTATAATGTTACTAATAACAATAAGGTCTTTGGTATTTGCAGATATTTGAGACTCAGCGAATGAAGTTTTCTGAGATCCCTCAGCGTTTGCATGCTCTCCTGATGCCCCCAGAGCCCATCATCATAAACCATGTCATCAGGTAAAGTCCAGTCGGACAATGAACATCAATAAAATCACAAAACATTAATAAATTGTAAAGATGCCAACTTTTCTTTGGCTAATAATACTTCTTGGAGAGGATTGTTCCTCAAATATAAACGGCTTTGTGAATTCTTATAGTGTTGACCCTAACGACCAGAAGAAGACCGCCTGTTATGACATTGATGTGGAGGTGGATGACACATTGAAGACCCAGATGAACTCCTTCCTGCTCTCCACAGCCAGTCAGCAGGAAATCGCCGGACTCGACAACAAGGTAAAACAAAGCTTCCTGGGCATCTGGTCTGTTCACGGTCAGTGACAGAAATGTTTTTCCCTCTGCTGCAGGTTTGTTTCCTGCCGGGACACTTTGTGTGACAGTTTACACTTTAGTAAAAAACCGCGTCTCCGTTGCATCATTTTTCCTAAACACTTTGTTTCCTTTCGTCATTTGTTGTTCAAATCTTGTCAATTTATGTCAGGTTATTTTTTTTTCTTCGACTGCTAAGGTCATTTTAAACTGTCAACTTTTACGTAAACGGGCAATTTCCACCCATTTTGTGATCCTGCTGAGGGCAATTTACCACGCATCTGCTGCCTTAAAAGTGCGTCTGTTTTATTGCTTCCCCTTCTGTAATTTCTGAGGGCGCACAGGGTTGACTTGACCTCCTGCTGACAGCTGTTACCTTGGACGGTGTCTCATTGATCAGACATGAAGCCTACAGACATCTTGTTTTTTAGTAAACAAATGACATCCATTATAAAAATAATCGTCAGGATGTAGTCAGTTCCTTCTGCCTTCATGTCAAAGGGTTAACAGACGAGTTATAACTCTGTCTGTCTTCCTGGTGCATCATAAACAAAAACCAGAGATTTTGTGGCTCTGCCGTGTGAATTGTGAACAAATTAATTTCATCCTTTATGGCAGTTTGGCTTTGTATTCAAGACAAAGCAAAAGAAGCTCCATTTGTCATAAGTGACAACAAATGTTCTCCTTTCTATTACCTACATACAATGCCGAGGTTATGTGCTCTACCCTGGGGGCGGGCCCTTCAATGCTTGTCTCTAAAACAGCCAGGCCATAAGCTGGCTCCGTAAAAATCTATCAAACTTTGCTTTTATTACATAGTAAAAAATTGTTTCTTACCAGCGCTCTTAAAATGTTCCCTAGTTTTTCCTGCTTCCTACATCCAGCATTTCTGCCATCAAGTCACAGGCCAGACTGAATATTAATTAAAAAATAAACTGTAAATATTTCCCTTTCTCCAGATATTAACTGCAGGGGCGTTGCTGGGATCTCCTGGGGCTCTTGGCAAGATATTGCTGGGGCCCCCACACTATCAGTGCCTGGAGCAAAGTATATGTTTCTTGAACAGGTCCCCCTATGGCCAGAGCCCCAAGCAACTTCGTGGCTTGTCTGTCTTCAAGTGTCTGCCCTGATTGATTTTGGGGGACATTTAATCCAGAAAAACCATGTGATATTATCAACACATGGGAAATGGAATTTTTTTTACAGACCTACAAAAAAAATGTCTGTGCTATAACATAGACCATGCATAACTAATACTACAAATCCTACCACTAAATAAGGCCTAAATACTGTTCGGCCAATTCTAGTACATAGCTGATATGATCTCAAGGGCCAAATTTAATTACACTGTGAGCCAGATTTGGCCCCCGGGCCTGAGTTTGAGGCCTGTGGTCTACACAGTAGTAGAAGAGTTGTGCTGCTGCAGCAAACAACCTGACAATTTCTATAAATATCTGCAGGAACTGAATGTGGCTGCTTTGTGTCTCTGTCTTCTTTATGTTACCCTGTCAGCAAAGGTCTGTCACGCAGGTCTTGCATCAACGTGGCAACGCCTGTGTTTTCTTAAGACTCTGTGCTTGGTATGCAACTCGTATGTTCAAGCAGAGTAAACGTGGAGTGGTCTGAAGACACCAGGCAAAACCACTACAGGCCTGGGTGTGTGTCTGTGTGTCCTTACCTAAGTATTGTAAACATGCATTACCTACAAAACTAACACTCTTACACTTATTCTTTTTATATTTACTGAAAATGAAAGATAAGACATTGTTGACAATATTATTCCTCATTAGGTGAAATATCTAAATAAAATAAATTTATTGTTATCGTTCTATTGTTTTATTATTGTACAGCGAACATCAATAATCACTTAATGCAGTGGTTCTCCACTGGTCTCTCTCTGGGACCCACATTGTCCTCTGGTCATTAAGAGACCCACTCTTATGGAATTCAAACCAAGCAAATTAATTTAAAAAAAAAACAAGAAATTAAATTACTTATTTAATATACTAATTTTATTCAGCAGAGTGTGCCTTTCAAAATAAGATATTTTTTAAAATAAAATGCTCAACAGCAGGTTAACATTATTAAGCAGATTTGTGACCCGGGACCCACCAGTTGAGAACCACTGACTTAAAGGATTGGGATCCGGAAAATTCTAGATTGCACTGGATTATTACAGACGCATGTTTTTTTTTTCACTGAAAACCCCAGTGTCCCTAATATTTAAGGACGGATCACTTAAATTGACATGGTTATCTCCGGCTAACTTTCCACAGATCCATGAAACCATTGAGACGATCAACCAGCTGAAGACCCAGAGAGAATTCATGCTGAGTTTTGCCAGAGATCCTCAGGGTTTTATCAACGACTGGCTGCAGTCGCAGTGCAGAGACTTCAAGGTCAGTGTGTTCTTTCTTTCCTTCTTTCTCACATTTTATTCTAACAGGATCCTCTTCAGTACAGATATGCAGTTGGAAAGTGGTTAGAAATATTTAAAAAAAAAAGGAAAATGATTTAAAAATGTACAACTTGTTATAGCTCGGTTTTGTTTATTCATTTAGAGAAATTAATGCATCAGGTCGTCTTGATTTTTCTTTTACCTCCTGCAGGAACGTTATGTACAAAATGTTTTTGGGAAATTAATTACTACTAGTGATGTGAAGATGTCAACTAGAGATTTTAAACTAGATCATTGAAAGAAGAATGAACTGCAACTTGCTGAGGTGATAAATGATAAATCTGGGCTGCATTCACTTTTATATACAGAAAGAAATATATGTATATACAGTACATGGAATATAATGATCAGCCCCAAAAAAAACCTATGGTAATAAGTCAGTTTTTTTTTTTAAAGTTGGCTGTGTTGCATTCACTGACTTAAAGGTGCAAATACTGAAGACGAGTGCAAATATGCCATCAATACGTTCTATGTGTTGGACATGGCCCGAATGAAAATGTCATTCCAATAACACCGAGCTGCTTTAATGATGATCTCACGTCTAATGTCAAATGTCTGATAAATGTCAGTCTCATAAATTTTGGGCCTGGCAGAACATGTTCTATGCCAAAGATATTCTGGACCTGGTTCCGTCTCACAGTGACCTTGATGTTGACACAAACCCGAGGCCATCATCACTATGTCCTAATGTTAGTGTATGGACACTGTCAACAAGGTCGCTCCCCCTAAATCACCTCTTAAATAATGAAATTTACGGTTCTATAAAATCTTCCTACCTGATTTTTTTTCAAGTGTACACAGCCTATAATTTTCTGCTACCAGACTGGTATGAAAAGTTATAATCTTGGATCAATGACTGCGTCGTGTTGTCTTCACTGAGAAAATATTTCCTAATCAAATATAGTTTCATCATTGATATGGGTATGGATCAATAGCCAGATGGCGCCAAAAGGAAACATTATTTCTCTGTGGCTCGGCACCAATCCAACCATGGGCCTGTACCGGTCCCCGCCCCAGTGGTTGGGGACCACTGTTCTAAATGACTTTTGATCAGTAATATTACATTACATTTTCATTTTATTTGTTACATTGTTACAAATTTACCCCGAGAGCTGTTCTCCAAATATTTTAAAGTCAGATGTTTGGACATCAATTAGGTTTAACATAAAGAACAATTTATGTTGATAAAAGTTGACAGTGTTTATTTTTCATCAGTCAATGTTAGCCATTATTCACCCAGGCATATTTTTTTTTGTAATGTTCTTTCTCCTTCTTCCTGTAAACAGACCATGACAGATGTGGTAGGAAACCCAGAAGAAGAGCGAAGAGCGGAGTTTTATTATCAGCCCTGGGCTCAGGAGGCCGTCTGTCGCTACTTCTACTCCAAGGTAAACCTTTTTTTTTTTTTTTTTTTTTTTTTTTTTTTCCTTTTTCTTTTACACATTTATTTCAGCTTGTCTTTATGGTTTTTCATTTGAGCGCAGCTACTCCGCTCATTTAGTCAGAAGTCATTCAAACTATTAAAGAGGCTTCTGTGAACTTGATTAAAGGCATTTTCAAAAGAATTCTATTGAGTCATTGAAGCCACTGACTTGATTTTTTTTTTTTTTTTTTCTCGTTTGACTTCATTCCAACATGACACTGTGTCCAAGGTGAAATACTAAGTCGCACACAAACAGAAAAACTAGGAAAAAAAGTTGATTTTACATAACTAGTTAGTGTTTTCTTTTTTCCCTCCCTGAGGGCCGTACGTTTTTTTTAATCCCACCTCTGAGTCTGGATTAAAAAAATGTGTCTCATTTTGTCCATTTATGTCGGAAGGTCCTGTACTTGTATTTCAGATCACGTTGACCTCTGATGTTTGGAATTTGCTTTTCTTTTAGTTTTCTAGTCGTGCCTTTAAGTGTCATGTAAGTAAATATAAATGTCATCAGCAAAGGGTGTGACTTTGCGTTCTGTCCGTACATTTTCACAACTTGTTTGCTGCATTTCTCTTAAACTGTGTTTGTCCACTCGTGCTCTTACTTTGGTAGGAGGAGTGAGAAGTGAATGTGCCAACGTTGAGTGCACAAATTGGAATCTTTTGTACCTGCTCAGTGACACCTTCACCAGTTCTAGAATTAAACCCTCAATGCCACAGTAACCAGGCAGCCCTTGAACCACTCAGCCTCATGTTTTGCTGTTAAGTGTGTCTGACATTCAGGTAAATGTCAGGGCTTTCACAATAAAAACCCCCTTTGTCACTTAATCATCACCGTCGTTTCAGAATAAAGGCAAACGCACTCAGAGTGTTTTTGCCAGTCGACTTTTTCTCATATATTGGTGTTGACCTTGTGGTGAGGAGAGGCTTCTATTACGGTCAGACCTGTAACGCTTGAACACTAACAAGTCACTAGGTGGCAGCATACAGTGCTTTTTATACAGATAAAAAGAGGGTTGAAAACATCTCTGCCCCCCCAGAAAATAATTGAGAACCACTGTCTTCTGACTGTGTTTCAACCTGTGGTTTACAGCCCATCAGTTAACATTATGTAAGGTGTAAGCGTTAAACTCAGTTAAATTTTAATAGGTATACTTTTGGAACATTTTAAAATGGACTTTTGTTAGTGTGCGACAACAATCATGCTGTCGCTGAATTATGCAATTACTTTATGATTAATTGTGAGTCTTTATTTGTTTTGGGTTTTTTTCCTCTAATCATGACGATCTGTTGTATTGTTTTTGCCATATTTGCTGCAAATTCACATGGGGTCCTGAAATGTTAATCTCAGTTTGGGGGAGGGTGAATATATTGGTATTGGTTGGCATGTATTGGTATTGGTTGATATCGGACTTGGAAGTTGAGCATTTTGGGAAATGTCGGACATCCCCTAGTTGTGGTCGTGGTGGTATTAATCGTATGATTAACTGTTAGCGGCCATAACCGATCAGCAAAGACTTCTTAGTTGTATTATTATTTTATTTTTTTAATTAGCTCATGTATCACTTAAGCTAGTTGTGAAAACTGCGGCTTGTGGGCGACAAAACTGTCTGATTTGGCCCACAAACAAAATGTTTTCCAAAAATGTTATATAAAACATTTTTCTTTGTTTTACTTTTCTTTTTTTTTTGGAAAAAAATATGGGCACTGATATACAGTTGGGAATTCCTGATTTGTGGCTAACAAATTGACATTTGTTAGCATGACTCAGCAATATTTGCTGTACATCTTGAATGTTTTCATGCCTGATGCTTCTCGTTGCTTAATGGCAGAGTGAATGTCTTCCAGGTCCAGCAGAGGAGACAGGAGCTGGAGCAGGCGCTGGGCATCAGGAACACCTAAAGAAGACACGACCGCAGAGCAGCTGTCGAAGAAGACTAATGTGTGTGTCTGTCTGTCTGTGTGTGTGTGTGTTTGAGAGATTCTGACTTTCCCTCGATGTAGAAACTGACAACTACAAAGAAACAATTCTAGGCAGAATTAACTGTTTTATGTAGGACTTTTGTTTTGTTACCACTACTTCCAAAATGTCTGCTCTTTTCTACAGGAGCCTTTCTCTGAACAAAGTGTTTCTTTTTTTTTTTTTTTTTTATGCAAGTGTAAATCTTACCTCGAAGCATTCCCTTTTCATTTTTTGCTCATTGTGCCTACACAAAAGAATAGACTGAACACAAAGGAGGAGCAGATGACAGATTGAACAAATCCTGGCTTTTCTCAATGCCTTGTTCCTGGAACAAGTTGTTACATCAGATTCAACCTGTCGTTTTTCTCTTCCCTTTTTTTTAATTTTTTTTTTTTAAGCTAAATTTTTCTTCTACCCTCCTGATTCTTTGCTATGAGTTCTGGTAGTGTTGATAATCAATGACTTCATTAATGTTTTTGAGAATCCTTTGCCAGACGTTCCACAGCTGTGTGAAAATGGTTGTTTTTCGTTGTGCCATTTGGTATAAAAATTTGTTGCTTTTTTGTTTTTTTTGTTTTTTTCCTTAATTTTGTTTGTTAATCGTCTTTGTTATGAAACTATGTACGATATCAATACTTGTCCTCTTAGATAGTGAAGATTATTAAGGACGTAGCTAGTACAAGTACCTCTAGTCTATATAGTTTTGTAAATACTGCAGAAGACAAAAAAAAGATAGTTGTGAAGTACAGTTGTATCTATTATCCTGGCAGATCATCTAAACTGGTATTTATAATAGTCTACCCTCGCTGTCAGAGCCCAGGTGTTTATCACGTCAACTAACTGTCGAAAGTCACGATGGTGTCGCCGACTCGAACCTGGGGAGCAGCTCAAACCTCTGCCGTTAGTTTTGTACATTTTCTTTGACAAGATTTGCTTGAACAGAAGCGAGCCGTAAAAGCTTTAGCTTCTCCGTTTAATTTCCGACATTTTGGTGTCACGGCAGATTCGAAGACGAGGGCCTCGGCTGAAAGTGTGTGCGAGTGTGTGTGCATTTCAATATAAAAGAAATTCTAAATACACTAATGTGGATTTTGGTAGGTGAATGTTGTGAGCAGAGCTGAAGGACCCTCTCAGCTGTAATCAACACTGGTAGAACTGCAGGATTCTTTGTATCTGCAGACTTTTTCATGGACCAAACCTATTTTTCTGTATGTTTTTATGTTATAATAAAGGATATGTAAAATGTAGTCTGTGTTTAATATTTTTTTGGCTTGATCCATTTACTCTTACATACATATTTTTAAAAAATACTGTCATGTTTCACAAATAAAAAAAAAAATTGAATCAAAAATGCAATCTACGATATTCCACTAGAGGGCATGAGAGGCATGTTCATGGGAGTAAATATTTGTGTGTATTGGATTATTACAATATATTGCTAAATACTGCAGTATAATTAGTACCATGATGGCATCGAAGGGTTTAACAAGCTAATTGTAAGAAAATTGTAAAAGCAATTTTGTTGCAGGCTTAAGATCAGGTTAATAAAATTATGACCGAGTGATGTTTGTTATTGCAAAAGAATAAATAGAAGCTGAGTAAAATGAACCTTAGCATGCAACCATTGCTGTAATTTGTTCATACATATGAAAAAAATTGCTTCAAAGCGATTGGTCAGCTATCGTGACGCAAGTGCCTTTACGGTTAAGGATGTCCGATAATGTTGGTCGGTCGATGTGAGCAGCCTGACTAATCATAATCATAGTAGTAGTTCTAAAGTATCGATAAGATCGTGATTTTTCTAAAGTAATGAAAAACTAATAATGTAATTTCTGAGTTTTGCCAAATTCACCGGAATCAACAATAGCGTCCTGACACGTTTATCTCAGTTTTGGAGGCGATATAACGATTTTATTGGATATCGAATTCGAAAATTAAGTCCTTGAACAATATCGGGAAATTTTAATATGATATCCATAGTATTGGCTCATGTTAGTAGTAGTAGCCTTGGGCTCACTTTCTAAATTGAGTCATCACAGTTGTCGGACTTGAACCAATCACCATCTTTAAATCCTAATGTTCTGAAGTACTTCCTTAGAAACAAAGTACTAAATTTTTTACACCGAAGAATTAAGTTTCCCCTCTGAGCCACTAGAGGGTACTCACATCCCATCTACGGTATGCATACCATAGTTTGAGAACATGGAACCCTTACCGTGGGGGGTCCCCGACCTTTATCGCACCACCACTCAGATACAGGGGTGATATCACGTGCAACAAAACAAACAAGTGCACCATATATATTTATGATATACTGTATGTGATGTCAGAAATATAAAGTTTTATACTACTCTGTTGTGATAGTTTTTCAAAATAAAACTATCGAGAATGATGTGTTTCTTGGATTTTTTTTTTTTACTTTTCTGAAAATTCACTGTGTTTTCCAACCCTTCTCCTTCAAGGAATTCATTTCAGGCTAAGATGAGGCGTCTCCCTTCTTAGTCTCTAAATCTCTTAATCTCTCATTCTCATAATCCACAAGAATTAGAGATTAAATTCAGGTTTCAAGTATATATTAGACATGTATTTGTCCTTGGGTAAAAAGAAAAAGGTATTTATTGTTGTAAGAATAACTCACCACAATACCAACCCGTATGTCAGTGTGCGTGAACGCGCCTCAGCGGGCACGCGCATTCACAGTCCGGACCAATAGCAGGACCGGAGCCTCCCGCTGCCTCTGATCTCGGTGCCGGGTATAAATACTCTCTCTTCCGGCGTCGTTGAGCTCCTCAGTCCGGCAGCAGCTCCGTGTCCGTGGATCAGGGTCGAACACACAATGGCAGCGCCGAAGAAAGTCTGCGTGATTGGCTCTGGAAACTGGTCAGTGTCTCAGTTTTTTTTTTTTTTTTTGCACTTTAAAATCACTTTTAACAACTTCCTGGGACAGTTTTAGGGTAATTTATTTATTTTTTACAAAATAAAATCACTTTGTTTTTCGTTTTTGGCAATAAAAGTCGTGGTTAATAGAAAGAAAACTCCTACTGACCATTGCTGCCCCCTTTTGTTTGTTCTTTAAAACACTCCACAGCTTATTTTATTTTATTTTATTTTATTTTGGAATCATAAATTGATAGAAGAGTTGAGCTGACTCAGCCCTGGTGTGTTTGTTGTTGTCTTACAGCCAGCATGACCTTTAAATCAGGCTGATGCTGCTCTGTACAACACACACATCCTTCAACAGTGGAAATAAATGACTTTACACTGAGTTGGAGAATCAGCGTTAAACAAACCAGTTGGTTCTTCTCAATGACACCTGTTAAAAATTCCTAACTGCAGTTATTAAAGTTTTTACACCATGGACCAATGGAAAATCTCCCATTCTCCAATAACCAACATTAATATACTGCACTGTAAAATACTGCAATACTAATAAAAAATACTAAAATACTTATCCGGTCGATTATAAAAAAACCACTCATTTACTCGAAGCTTTGGCAGACAAGGGGTTAAGGAAGTTGGGTGCAGAGAGTTCCAGGTTGGAATCCACCAGCTGCCAGGTTACCACTGAGCAAGGCACTGTCCCTACCCGGTGCGCTGAAACTTGCCCACAGTTCACTTTTATGATGGGTTAAATTCCGTTGTGTGCCGTGGTGTGGATCACAATGTCAAGAAGTTTGCACTGAGAAAGTACAACTGGGGTATTTACCGTTGTACCACTAGAGGGAGCTCCTGCTGGTGCATGTTTTTAGTGAGATTCTCAGTCCTTCAGGTTGAAGGTTCAACACTAGAAATGTCCATGGGTTTTCGGTGCTGAGGTCTTCCGAACGCCATTGCCGGGCAGACTACAACGTCTCCTCCTCTGAACACGCTGCTTCCGACAGAGCCCCGAGGTTTAGACAACAGTCGAACTTCCCCTCCCTCTTAAAATTCTGTTTACTATATTTCTTAAACAGTCCTCTAGCCAAACCTGAGCGCAATCGAAGGCAATAAATGTTACTATAGCAACCAAAATGACGTTACCCACTGTATACGAAATAATGAATATGGAGTAATATATATATATATATTTTAGACAAGTTTTGCAGGCTGGATAAATAAGCTAAATGGACCACATCTGGCCCCCGGGCCGTAGTTTGCCGATGTCTGACCTGTAGTGACTCCAGCAAGAGTCTAGTCATGTTTCCATTGGACAATTGCTAGTCGATGGAATCCAAAATATTTGACATTAATAACAAAATAATCAATGGAATCTATATTTCTTTACCATAATTAAGAAAATATATATTACACCCTAATATAAATACATGAATTCTGTGTGTTAAGAATAATGTATCACCTCTTGTCATTTCTTTCACAAAAACACACGTGATTCCACATTTACGTTGTAAATATTTCAAGTGAGTCCAAGTTGACACTGAAAACCTCGACCTTCAGTGAAATTCTCCTCCCGCTGGCGTTTATTCTCCGCCGTGTGGGATTGTTTGTCTTTTGTCTGGTTGAGCATGTGCAACGTTTTTGAGTCATGTGAAACCAGCGAGGATCAGGTAACGGCTGTGATCCAGTTCAAGGAAAACATCCCTGCGGAATTCCACGCACGGAGACATCAGTGTCACCTGCTGATGTCCTCCATGCTACTGAGTACAGAACATAGTCTTTAGGCTAGTAATGTATTAGCAGACTAGCATTAATGTGAATGAAACCGGACATGGTTGTTGTTAAAACTAATTGCAACTTTATTTGCTGAGAAAACATCTCTAGACTATTGAACAATAAATAAAAAATAGAGAAAACATTATTTTATATACAGTATATAATTAGCCTAGCATTAGCCTAATTACGTGATATATCGATAATGCTTTTTCCTCCGACAATGAAAATTGAATAACAATGGGTTTTGACAAATTTAATGGAATTGCATAGAGAGTTCTGGGACGTTTACCTCAGTTTTCCTGGGAAACAGCGCCACATATTGGTAAGAGTTGATATTTTTATCGTAAAATAAAGAGTTTAAATCGATATTGTCAAAGTTATTATCTGACGTCCCTTATAGATATATATTTATTTTATTCCAATTCTCTGGAATAAAGAAATGTTTAAATATAAGTCTCAAAAAAAGAAGATTTTTTTTTTTCACATTGACAACCCATCAGAAAAACACATCACAATGTTTTTTTGTCAGCCGTTGATCCAATTTCTTGATACCTTAATGCATCTTAGATGCATTGTTTGATAAACAGGTATCAAACAGAGGCTCGAGGGCCCAAATTTGGTCCATAGTGTGAATTTATCAGAGACACAAAACAAATGCTAACAGTTTATTTATCATTTAACCGTTATGTGTTGATAATATCTCACATTCAAAGTTCGTGCTGTGAAAAAACAGAAAAAAAAAACCTCTACCATCATTATTTTCGTGTCACTCTCCGCCCACAGGGGCTCCGCCATTGCCAAAATTGTGGGCGCCAACGCAGCCAAATATGACAAGTTCGACACCACGGTGAACATGTGGGTTTTCGAGGAGATGGTGAACGATCGGAAACTCACAGAAATCATCAACACTGACCACGAAAATGTGAAATACCTGCCTGGACACAAGCTGCCCCCTAATGTGGTAAGAGTGCAGTCACGCTTGACTTAGTGAATATTCATAGAATGCAATGTATTAACTTGTGCTTGAATTTAAGTTCAAGCTGAAGTTCAATCAACTGATGACAATTGAGGCAGAGCCTCAAAAAGTTAATTTAATGGTTATATTTAATTACATGGAGTCAGGTGAGGCAGGTGAGGCACAGCCTCAACTTTCATCTTGAAATATAAATTAAAAGTACATTTAATGGCTATATTCAGTGACTTGGGGTCAGTCGGGGCACAGCCTCAACTTTAATTTTGGAAAATTGAAAATTAATTAAATGGTTTTATTCTGACACAAGAGTCAGGTGAGGCACAGCCTCAACTGTGGACTTGGAAATATAAAATTAAAAGGGAATTTTTTGGTTATATTTAATGACATGGAGTCAGGTGAGGCAAATGAGGCACATCCTCAACTGTCATCTTGGAAATATAAAATTATAAGTGTATTTAATGGTTATATTTCATACAGGTACTTGCCTGAATGCATTCGTATTTTGTATCAATTATTTGTAGTCAGAAGTTAATTAAGGCTTTTATTTTGACAACTCCCTCGTCTTCCTCAGTTGGCCGTCCCTGACCTGGCTGAGTCGGTGAAAGGAGCCGACATCCTCATCTTCGTGGTTCCACACCAGTTCATCATGAGAGTGTGCGACACCATCAAAGACCACATCAAGACGGACGCTGTCGGCATGTCCCTCATCAAGGTGAACTCCTCACCATCTCAGGTGATATTCCCTGATATTCACTTGTGAGACTCATTGTCAAACTTGTCCAACAGGGAATCGACGCTGGACCAAAGGGTCTGAGGCTGATCTCAGAGGTCATCAGGGAGAAACTGGGCATCACCATGACGGTCCTGATGGGCGCCAACATCGCCAATGAAGTCGCCGAGGAGAAGTTCTGTGAAACAACTATTGGTACTCACTTTTATCTTCTTCAATTGATAATAAAAACAGGTTGGAGTGGAACTTCAGGGTTCATTAATCCCAATTAGGGCAGTTGGCGCCTTCTAGTGGACTCAACACCTGCAGGAAGGTTTTTTAGGGACTGGTATGGTCCAGTGTGACTTGTGCTGTAGCCCCAGGCATCACCACCATCCTCAGGTACCACCCCCTAAAAACAGAGGGTAGGAAGATATTGTGGGTAGGAAAAAACTTTAGCTATCGCTACAAATTTTGCTCTAGTTAAGAGAACTTTATGGGTAGTAAAATACTTTAAAACCAGGGCACTCGCACTTTATGTCTATTTACAGAATGAATCTATAAAAATATGATACCAGCATTAAAACAGAAGGTAGGAAGATACTATAGGTAGGAAAAATCCTTCGATATGGATACAGTTTTCCCTCCCCTTATTTAGAAAAAACTTATAAATAACTGCACCCACACTTTATGTTAACGCACAGTCAACATATAGATGAAAATTTTTGGCTACCAGAAAGACTTGTGTCAGTGAACCTGCCAAAATTAGGTAATTTTTTTTTTTTTTTTTTTTCATTTTTTTACACCAGGCTGCAGAGACAAAGCCCATGGACCTGTACTGAAGGAGCTGATGCAGACAACAAACTTCCGGGTCACTGTGGTGGAAGAGTCAGATGTTGTGGAGATCTGTGGAGCTCTTAAGGTCAGTTCCGTCCTGTTCCTCCGATGCCTCTAATATCTCAAATCCTCTCAGGTTGGCACAGAGTTTTGTGTTTTTTATTTTACTTTTTATTTTTTTCTCATTTTAAGTCGATGAAACTCAAGACAAATAATGACAAACGTTATAAAAGATGTTCTGGATTAGATGCGATGGTAACATTAGGTCAATAAATAAATTAGTTTTATTTCCCTTATTCCATTTTTGTATCAAAAATTAGTGACAATTATAACAAAAAAACTAAAAAAATAAATAAAAATTGTCATAATGTTTTTGAAGTTTCCAATTATGAAGCTCATGCAGAAAATTCTAAATTCAATTTTCTAAACAAACTAAGTAAATTAAAAGTATTTAACAAAATTTGATTTAATTCAAAGTACCAAAAGCATGAAAGAGTAAATTCCTCTAACATCTCCTCCTCCTTCTCCATCACAGAACATCGTGGCAGTTGGAGCAGGGTTCTGCGACGGCCTGGGCTTTGGGGACAACACCAAGGCAGCTGTGATCCGCCTGGGCCTGATGGAGATGATCGCCTTCGCCAAAATCTTCTGCACGGCCTGCGCCGTCTCCCCCGCCACCTTCCTGGAGAGCTGCGGCGTCGCCGACCTCATCACCACCTGCTACGGTGGACGCAACCGCAAGATCGGGGAAGCATTCGCCAAAACTGGAAAAGTAAGGAAGAAACACCGAACCAAACGTGGTCCATTGTGTTACAGTTCATAAAAAAAAAATCAAACCTTTTTTTACGACTTTTTTTTTTATTATTAACTAAAATCAAGACAATTGAGCAGTTGGAGAATGAGCTGCTGAATGGACAGAAGCTTCAAGGTCCTGCCACTGCCGCCGAGGTCCATGAGATCTTGAAACAGAAGAACATAGTGGACAAGTGAGTTCTCGTCATGTTTCGTTTCTGAAATTGTGATTATACCATCGACCAATGAAAAGCTTGGTTAAGGAGCTTGGTTTCTATTGGCCACAGCGAGATCATCGTTTTATGAGACGTTTTGCCTCAAACTGGTTGGTTTCTTATTGAGATCCATTGGGATTTTTAGTGTTTAAACAGAAGATTAAGGTTGAAACCCTAAGTCTCTTAAGAATATCAGTAAATATCGGTCCATAAATCCTTCTGAGTGAGTTTTTTCCACCCTCTTCCTCCAGGTTTCCTCTGTTCACCGCTGTCTACCAGATCTGCTTCAACAGTCATCCAGTGAAAGAGTTCGTAAGCTGTTTGCAAAACCACCCAGAGCACATGTGAGGATGAACTGACGCCGGAAGACCACGTGGAGAGAGCTGGGGGAGAAGGTTTTTTTAACGTTAGACGACGACCCATGAGTTTCCACGGAGGAGAAACACTGGAGAAAACTGTGCCAAACACAAAAGAAAAGGTGTTGCTTCCCATCCACCTGAGCTGCCCTGCCACCTAGTGCCTATTGTTACTCTTTACAGAAGCATACCTTATATGACAGGCATGGGCAAACTAAGGCCCGGGGGCTGGATGTGTCCCGTTCAGCCTCATAATCCGGCCGTCCAAACGTGTCCACTTTTGTACTTTTGCCATTTTCCAACGTTTTCCCTACGGATGCCATGGAGAAGGCTAAAGCATTTTAGGGTTTTAGCCTTTATGCATTCTTTTATATTTCTCCTAGTTCATAACTTGGCCTCCGAGTCCAATTTTAGGACCAATTGTGGTCTGCGATTCAAAGGTTTGCCCACGCCTGTTCTATCTACCGTCACATGTTTGCATAAGTTAAGCAAGTCTTAAACATGTCAAGAATTTGAGTTATTGTTTCGTACGTTACACACACCCGGACGGCGTCCCATGTTACACAATTTCTTGGGTCGCGGTTGAACAAATGTGACTAAAGGAAGCTCCGCCAATCCCGCTGTCCCAGGATTACCGACGACAACACCAGATTAACTTCGGAATAAAGTTTTATTTATGCCTTTTCTTGTGTCTCCTTCCAATCTTTGTGACTGGTTTGCAGGAAACAGTCGTACGACTACAGCCTCTGTGCAGCAGCAGCCTCACTGTAACCCGACCTGGGCTCAGCCTGCCACTCTAAACGTGTCACCTTTACCATTTTCTGCCTCAACCTTTCCCTACATCCCTGACCCGGCGTGGACACAGAGGCCCTCGATGGTTGGTGATATCTTTCAGGGTCCGTTGTCTTGATGGAAGTCGTCCTCTCAAGGGGAAGTGGTTCGTCAGTATCTTTATTTTCTTCCCGACATCTCGCCACTGCTGGGGTCAAGCCGTAATGACAAGGGTGTTGACCGTGAGACTGATTGTTTAATTAAAGGAAGCGCTCGCCCCAGACAAAGTACTGTAACACCACTGACTTCATTTTCCTAGAATTATTTGGCTCATTTGCTCGTGAACAGTCCACGGTCTGTGGAGGTTTGTCATTTACCACTGCTTTAATATTGGATTCCCTGGCTGAAAATCCCTCACATAGTTACTGAGTCAAGAGTCCAGTCAAATTTCTAATAATATCTCGCTCCAAAGGGGCAAATGTCCATCTATAATTAGACAGTGGACAGCATTAGATGTTTGGCATCTCCGCTGCACCTCACAGATGGAGTGATGAGTCTTTGTGAAACTGGGGAAGATGCTATTGTGCTATAGTTGTTTGATCCCTACAGTCTTTATCCTTTTATATTGGCAAAACACACATTTTGCTTTTATTTAATGCCACTAACAGGAGTATATGTTCCTCTGGGAATCGAACCAACAACTTCCTGCTTTCGAGGCAGCCATGATAACCGTGAACCACTGTATTTTTTCCTTATGCAATGTTGAATCATAACTCTTCAGAAGGAATACAGTATTAGTCCATCTTAGCTAAGTTAAATTTGCAAGCAGGTGTGTCCAAACAGAAGCCTGCGGGGCCTCATGCAGCCCAGATGCAATCTCAGAGTGGCCCAGTCTGTGGTCATCTGAGAAACTCCGTCAAAACCTGTGAAGAAATACAATTAATTGCTGATTATAAATGTTCATGGATTTTCATTGATCCCTTAATAAGGTCACCGTACACTAGCCAGACTATGTTGTCCTGCAACCAGGTATTTTCCAGATGTGACTCTTGGCAACTTTTATTTGTAAAATCTGACATGTAGAAGTTAAAAATAATCTAATTCTTGTCAACTTTTTACTAATCAGAGTTGTCTGTCTCCATATATATTTATTTACTACATACATATATACATACATACAAATGTAGATATATGTAAACCAGCGCCCTTCAGTGGATGAGGGGTGTATTTAAAGAACTCAGAAAATGTTGAATATTTTTTCCTTAATCTTCACTGACGTGTGTAATACCTTAACTGGCCACACGAGGGAGCTGTCTTGCCATCGCCAGCTTCTCGATATTCGAGCCGGCGTCTGAAAAGATATTCTGTCTGTTAACACATTTAATTCGTCGTCTTTTTAAAGAGAAATAAAATGGTGAAAATTTTGTCACTTCGATATGTTTCTGAGAGCGAGTCATCAGAGACATTTATTTACAATATGGACCCATCCCTTCAGCGAGGGAGGGACTCTTCTCTTCCTCAATCCTGTCTTCATTTAAGGGCGGCAGCCTTGATACGCTAAGCTAACCGACGGCACCAAGAGCGCGCCAGTGGCAGCGGTGTTTCCTTTCAAAATAAAATAATAATAAATAAAGCGTAAATGCTGCCTAAGATGCCCTTACGGTAATTACGCCTTAAAATAGTAATATTTGACAGTCAATTTATTTCAAACGATCATGTGTTATTTGAAAGTAGTTTCGATTGACGCTATTGTTATTTCAATAAGCTGTAATTAAAAGCAGATCACGACTTTCGAAATGGGAAAAATATGATAACTATTTGTCATTTTCAAAAATTATAACACCAAACAGGATTTTGTACACAACGTCGAATGATATGATTGTTCGCCTTTGAGTAGTGTAAATGTAAAGTGGGCGTTCTGAATCTTATTTTGAAAGGTACGTCGGAAGCTTGGTGAGTGCCACTTGGTGCTCCTGTGTTGAAGTTGAGAGTGGCACAAGTCATCCTGTGGCGAAGACAAGAGGAGGTGATACTCAAGTTTTTAAGAATTACTTTCTTTGGGGACACGCCGCAGAATTCTTCCAGCCAGGCCGAGACACAGACTCTTAGTAAAACATGGCTGCTCTTTCAGCCTGGTTCTGGAACGAGAGGTTTT
Organism: Paraplagusia blochii; assembly: GCA_016785265.1. Taxonomy (NCBI): domain Eukaryota; kingdom Metazoa; phylum Chordata; class Actinopteri; order Pleuronectiformes; family Cynoglossidae; genus Paraplagusia; species Paraplagusia blochii. The sequence goes on from JAFBJS010007086.1 coordinate 137,736, forward strand.
GGCTGCCACACAACGTAACCTGGGCGGATCTGGAGGACCCAGCGCCCGGGGTGGAGTATCCTAAAGTTGGGCACTTGTTTACAGCCTTCCCGCTTGCCTTGGGAATCTTCGCCTTCAGGATATTCTTTGAGAGGTTGGTTTTTACTGCTAGAATTCTGTTTGTTTTATAATGTATGGATTCGTGTGCTTAAATGTTCTGAATTGACGGAGGTTTCATGGCTCTGTGGTGGACCAGTAGGTGACAACGTTTTAATTAAGCAATTCTAATGAGCTTTTTATCAGAAAAACACATTCGCATCATCACTACAGCGCCGCCTGTTGAGCCCTACTGTGCTAACTAAGACACTGACCTTCTTTCTAGTATTTATAACCAGTTACAGGTGATGTCGTGAAATCCACCTGTTATAAATGGTTACTACTGGTTTGCTATCATGTCTTCAAATACTATCTTTAGTGCTACCTACAGTACATTCACATCATGACTGTCCTTTCAGTCCTCACAACTGGTCCTGAAGAAGACATTTGTGGACGGTATCACTTAGCCTACAGTATATTGCACAAAATAAAGTTAACGCACCCCCAATCCACTAATAAACAGATATCTACTTGTAAAATAAGAGAAAACCCGCATTCTTTTCTTACGAGCCACTAGAAATGCAAAGCAATGATGAATCCATCTGTTTGCGTTTTCTTTTTCTCTCATCAGACTCTCATCAGTCCACTCTTCAACACTGAATAGATGACAATAGGTGACAATTCATGAACAAAATATTTAGTAATGTCATTGACTATTTACATATGTTGCTGTAACTATTAGAAAAACAATCTAAATAGCCTAAATAACTAAATAAAGTAAAAAATGTTTCCACTCTTAGAGTCTCTGAAATATGGAATTTCAAGAATAATTTATTGAAAAAAATTACATTTGGAAAAAAAGTTGGGAAATCAACAAACAGCGACACAACAGCTACGTGAGGATAAATGAATAGATATCGTATGTGTGCGAAGTCCTTACGCTTGAAATGACGATTTGAAATATAAAGAAAATGCTAAAACAAAAGGCCAGTTTTGAAAACACAAAAAAAAAAGCACACCAACTACTTTTCCGACCTTCACCGTAGTACAAAGATTGTTACGTTACAACTGCTTTGCTCTTCTCACGACTCCTCGCGACCAAACAAAGTTACATTTGCAAACAAACAAACTTGCATTTGCACAGAGCCGCCTTTTCCTAGGCGTTTATCCTGAAAGTTCCCAGGGCAAATACAAAAGCAAATACAATCATGCAGACCTCATGGATGCATATTTTAAATGGGGGGGGTTCTACAAAATAAAATGTTGGGCTGATGACCTTACGCTGCCTAGTTTTTCTGAATATCATTTCATGCTCAATAATAATGAAAAAAATATAAAATTTTTCACTTTGTCCACCAACATCACCAGTTAAAATCTTAGCTAAATGCTACTAGCTAAGATACAGTAGGACTACTATTACAGTGGCGTGTTTAAGAACATCAGGTTCTTAAAAAAGGCCCCAAGGAAGACAACAAGTCTGTAAACCTCCCATCTAAACCGTCTTTATTGTGTTATGTGTCGTTATTCTACCAATAAGAAAGTAGAACCAGTGATGCAACGTAAAGAATACCAGCTGTGGGTGATGCTGGAAGAAAGAGCAGTTCAGCAGGATAATCTTGCCTGAGCCCGGGAGGAAAGTGACGATTGTTAGTTTCAACAAACAGTAATGGTGCCTACGATGAACCTCATTGGCTACGATACTGTCAAAATCTGAACGTCAAATAGCTGCCGGGCCTAAAAATGACACATCATTTTTATCTAAGGGCGTCAATTTAGTGTTTGGTTAATGTGTTATGGAAGAAAAAAATTTTGGAAACTTAAATTAAATTGTCAAAAACCTGCACACAACATGTAAGTTAGCCTTTTTTAACCAATAATCAGATTATTGTTAAATATGAATTTTTAAACTTTCTTAGCGACCTGGATTATTAGAGTTTAGGCTTAGTCTTTTTAGGCTCATCACCGGTCTGTATGAAAATGCGTTTCTATACCTGGTACTATGAGAACGCCATGTTGCCCTTCATTGTAGGGATAATCTAAACACTTCTCGTGGAGAACCTAACAGGTTTTTCTACCGAAACCACGTCTCACTGTAGTAGTACACACCAGAGTAAAACTGGGTTCTCGTCATTCAGTTCTGACAAGATGTAAAACCTGTTTGATTATCGATGCTGCCCTCATCTTCATTCAGAAGATAAGACTCCTTTCCACTAACCTACTGTTACGGTGATAAAGAAAAGTGTGGAATTTCCTGTTGAGGTACTATGAATGACCCCGGCTGAGTATCAGAGGTGGGGCGGTCCCACCACTAAATCCTGATTCTTCCTGTGGGGTCAGTTTTAGTTACCTAGCCTGGTTTCACCCTCTGAAAGGATGCTGAAGTGAACTTGGTGAAATTTCACCACACCGGGGTTTAGATTCTCAAAGAAAATATTTAATTAGTATTTTGATGGTTCTCTTACTAGACCACCTGTGGTTCAGACTATATCTTCTGACTCAAAGTGTGAAGTGTAATTGAGTTGCGTCAACACATTCTGCCGTGACAGTGACTAGTGTTTTTGATCATTTAGTTTGGTATTTCTCTCAAAGTCCACGGATTTGCATGGAAGCCTCAATGGTCATGACACATTTATAAATGTTATATCTTAATAAAAGCACTAGAAAGCGTACACCATTCCACTATGATCATTTATTAAGTGTCAGTCTGTAGAGTGTGCTCAGAAGCAGAATTCTGCGCTAGTTTTATTGCTTACATTTATCATGCAGTGTCATTATTACCTCTCAAGCAACATCACAGTGTACCCTGCAGGCTTCTTGTCAAAATATATGGATATCACCTTGTTAACATACCTATGAAGGCCTAGAGCTGCCTGCATGGCCTCAGTCTGGTAACTCAGTGGTCCCCAACCACTGGGCCGGGGACCGGTACTGGTCCGTGGGGGGATTGGTACCAGGCCGGAAAGAAATAATGTTTTCTTTTGGCGCCCTCTCTCTATTACTTCCACTTGATCCATACCCATAGCAACGAAAGAACTGACCAATAGAATGGCTAGGATTCCATCATCAATGCAACTATATTTAATTAGGAAATATTTTCTCAGTGAAGACAACACCAATAAACTCAAAATGACACAGAGTCATTGATACAAGATTCTAACTTTTTATACCGGTCTGGTAGCAGAAAATTATAGGCTGTGTGCACTTGGGAAACCCTTGTTGTGCCCATGCACAGTTAATTCGGGTAGGAAGATTTTATAGGTAGGAAAATATTTCAGAACACCGGAAATTAAATTTTATTTTTTAATGGGTATTTATCTGCCAATAGTAGGAGACATTCACCACACTTGCATAAAAACGCTGCTTGTGTGTGGCGTTAAACGTGACTGTAAACTTGACACCAAATCTAAATCATCATGATTTTACGTCATTCGATCCGGCGCTCCCTCTACGCGGCTCAACCCTGGCAGGGGATCAGGCATCGGTGTTCTTTATTCAGGGTCAAATAGCTTTAAGTAAGAGCAATCAGATATCGGAGGTGTCTAGGTAACAGCCTCCTGAGACACCTCCCATATCTGATTGCTGGGACGTCTACCTCAGTTGCCAAAGGTGTCCATCTCTGATAAGAGTCTATTCACAAGTCTGAGACGATCGGGGTTATTTTCTTAATGAGCACTTAGACTCTGTCGCCATTCGCCAGTTTGCTGATTTATTTATGGGCCTTACACTGTGGTTTGAATTCAAAGTTGTCAGTTTGCTCTGCATACCCTGTGCTGCCGGACTTCCTCGTGTAACTCGGGCTACACTGTGTTTAGGTGTCTCCATGTTCCGATGCTGCTATGGTTTCATAAGGAAGTGGTTTAGTCGCATGCCATACTTACACAGGGCCACCGGGGAGTCATGTTCTGAGTGTCGGTCAACATGCTGGCCTTCTTATTCATAATGAACAACTTTCTCAATGGCCTGTGGCTCTTTGATGTGGTAATCATTCACACGAGAGCACCTTCAGTCAAACACCCATTACACACAGCTGTAAAAGAGTGCATTACAGTCCAATCAGACAAGTATTATTAAAACTACTGGACAATGTATCAAACGTCAACTGATCAATTTGCATTCACTAGTAACCCATCCTGGTTAATGTTAAGACCAAATAAAAATAAATGTGTCAACAGTAACCTAGTTATAGTTTATCATAATTGTTTTTTTCAATGCATTTGGGCATACAAATTAAGCGATGTTCCCCAACCTTTTTTTGCGCCACGGACCGGTTAAATGTCTTGTATTATTTTCACGTATTGGTCGTTAAGTTGTGGATGATAAATACCCCTCAATAAAATTAAATTTCCAGTGTTTTTAAAATATTTTCCTACCTATAAAATCTTCCTACCTGAATTACCTGTGGCACAACAAGGATTTCTCAAGTGCACACAGCCTATAATTTTCTGCTACCAGACCGGTATGAAAGGTTAGAATCTTGTATCAGTGATTCTGCGTCATTTTGACTTTATTGTTGTTTTTATTTTAACTGAGAAAATATTTCCTAATCAAATATAGTTGCATTATTGATGATGGAATCCTAGCAATAAAATTAAATTTCCAGTGTTTTTAAAATATTTCCCTACCTATAAAATCTTCCTACCTGAATTACCTGTGGCACAACAAGGATTTCTCAAGTGCACACAGCCTATAATTTTCTGCTACCAGACCGGTATGAAAGGTTAGAATCTTGTATCAGTGACTCTGCGTCATTTTGACTTTATTGTTGTTTTTATTTTAACTGAGAAAATATTTCCTAATCAAATATAGTTGCATTATTGACGATGGAATCCTAGCCATTCTATTGTTATGTTCTTTTGTTGATATGGGTATGGATCAAGTGGAAGTAATAGACAGATGGGGCCAAAAGGAAACATTATTTGTTTCCGACCCGACACCAATTCACCCACGGACCAGTACCGGTCCCCGGCCCAGTGGTTGGGGACCACTGATAAAAAGTACTGTTTAGAACAGGGGTGGGCAAACTTTTTGACTCGCGGGCCACAACTGGTCCTAAAAACACGAGGGCCGTGTCAAGAGCAGAAAAATGGACCAGTTGTTTAAAGATATTTGGCAACCTAAAATGCTACATGTCTAATACCCTTTATGACAGCATTTACTGAAAAGAACACAGGCATTGCAGGCAAAGGGCAGAAGTAAAATGAAAATATACATTAATTATTTAATTTGGACAAGGTTGGCGGGCCGCATTAAGAAGCTCAACGGGCCGCATTTGGCCCCCGGCCCTTAGTTTGCCCATGCCTGGTTTAGAATCTAGTTGGCTGAATGTAGAAGACTTATAGGAGAATTCCTCTCGGTTGAGTTAAAAAGATACTTTGTAGATACTGTATATAAATCACTAAATAGATTTATCATAGATTCCATATGATCTTTGCCTCTTACCATTAGTAGTTGTGGTTTAGACATATACGGTCTAAAAATAACTCGCTGTATGTTTCCTCATTTGTGGCTAACAGTCTCTTCCTCATTGCAGTCATTTCAGTCCATTTTCATACACACTCCCATTCTCAAAGATGAGTTCATCCCCTCACCTTAGGCCAAAAGAATCATCACAGACGCTACTCAAAAACGAAAAACGCACGCAGGCCTGTGCACCACAAATTCTTTCATTCTGAACCAGTTTCTGCTTGTTTGATTACAATCATTCCTACGTTCTTGGCACAGCAGTCAGGCTGTTGTGTGTGCACATGTGTGGATCCAGGCCTTTTTCTTTTTAAGCTGTGTCATGTGTGTAGACCAGACACAGTTCGATGTGTGATCATTTGCAGGCGATCTTTCCTTATAGTCAGCTGTTGGGTGTTTATTATGTTTCCTACCTAATTAACGGCATGCTGTGCTGTTGACACTCTGATATTAGACGGCTGTGAGTCACTCTGTTTTTGTCAAAGATAAATCGAGCGTTTTTGTCCCCAGGGCCATGTTTCTCAGGATACTTTGTCCTGGTTTTATGGTTGTATAAAGCTTTTTTTTTTTTCTGAAGAGAGACCGCACTACCTCTATCCTATTATATTAGACATTAGTGTGGTGGAAGTGGTCCAGCCCATGAAAGGATGTTTGGATATATTGCGTAGCTGTTGTTTGTGGTAGTTACAATGCAGCCAAACATGCAGGGACAACAGTATGTCCATCAGTTCACACTGCTGTTTGTCACAAATATTGGTAACATGGGTTAAAAGAGTTTTGGTGGGTAACTGGACATTAAGTTTCTAGAAACCGTATCACCGCTCATCCTAGAGGCTTCAGTTTAAGAAGTGAACATGATGTGAGACAAAGAAACAAAAAAAATCTTTTTTTTTTGAGACCCCACCTCAGGGATTGTCCTAGGAGCTGCAATATTGTCTAAAAACATGCGGAACTGAGGTAATTGACTCCAAACTCACCACAGATGTTTTGACCGACTTGAGTCACCACCCAGTCTTTAAGAAACAATGCTGTAGTTCATCTCTGTAAACAGTGTAAAATAATTAGACATCTTTAATCAGGAACCTTCAGGCCTTACCTTAAGTTTGGTTGGAGAAAATCTGACTTTACATCCTGTCTGGCTCAGACCTTAAGCGTTTCATTGGTCGAAGCGCTCCACAATAGTGTTTACTACACATTCGTTCAAAAGAGATCACCATTCAAAGTGCACTTAAAAGAGATGACAATTGTAACAGCAAATTGTTCCAAGTAATATAATCTGGAGGAAGAAAGAAGCATTTTGTTCTTCGGCACAAAACAGTCAAAACAAAATTAAAATTTCAACAGTAGGAGTTGTTTTTGTAAAAGATTTTTTTTCTCTCAATGTAGGTGCAATGGAGACTAAAGGACATGAAATACCTCTCTGTAAGACAGGTGAAGTCAGATATTTTGACTTGTACAGCACAATAGGTTCTAAATATTATAAGCTGGGGACCGGTACCGGCGCATGGGTGAATTGATTCCGGGCCGCAGATAAATGTTTCGTTTTGTCCCCATCTGGCTATTACTTCCACTTGATCCATACCCATATCAACGAAAGAACTGACCAATAGAATGGCTAGGATTCCATCATCAATAGTGCAACTATATTTGATTAGGAAATATTTTCTCAGTGAAGACAACAATAAACTCAAAATGACACAGAGTCATTGATACAAGATTCTTACCTTGTATGCTGGTCTGGTAGGAGAAAATTATAGGCTGTGTGCACTTGGGAAATCCAGTGCACACAGTTTATTTGGGTAGGAAGATTTTATAGGTAGGAAAATATTTCAGAACATCGAAAATTATATATTATTAAGCTGTATTTATCTGCCACAACTCAATGACCGGTCCGTGAAAATAGTTCGAGATATTTAACTGGTCCGTGGCATAAAAAGGTTGGGGAACTCCGTTATAGGCAATAGGTAACACAATAGTTACACATGTTTAATCTCCCAAAAATGCTTTAATTACCTGAAAGATACTCCCAAGAGAAAAACGCTTATAACATTTTCTGTTACTTTTAGCATTTTCTGTTGTGTCTGTTGTGAAAATGCTGGCAATGAAGGTAAAAGGCAGAAGTGTAATGATAATATAAATTAACATTGTCATTTTGACAAGTTTGGTGGACAGGACTAAAATGTCAAATGACCCACATCAGGCCAGTAGTTTGTCCAGCTCTGCTGTAGTGTAATGTTTATATATAAAAAAAGAAACCTGATTTTGTCCTGCACTGTTCTCTGATGACAAATGTCACTATTAATTGAACACATGCTGCCGACACCAAGGCTCCCTACTCCACTCCACTGGTCTGGTAGGAGAAAATTATAGGCTGTGTGCACTTGAGAAATCCTTGCTGTGCCCATGCACAGTTAATTCAGGTAGGAAGATTTTATGGGTAGGAAAATATTTCAGAACATCGAAAATTTAATATTATTAAGCTGTCTGCCACGACTTAACGACCAGTCCGTGAAAATAGTTGGGGAATACCATTAGGCAATAGGTAACACAATAGTTACACCTGTGTAACTTCCTGAAAATTCCTTAATACCTGAAAGATACTCCCAAGAGAAAAACGCTTTTAGCATTTTCTGTTGTGTCTATTGTAAAAATGCTGGCAATGAAGGTAAAAGGCAGAAGTGTAATGATAATATAAATTAACATTGTCATTTTGACAAGTTTGGTGGACAGGACTAAAATGTCAAATGACCCACATCAGGCCAGTAGTTTGTCCAGCTCTGCTGTAGTGTAATGTTTATATATAAAAAAAAGAAACCTGATTTTGTCCTGCACTGTTCTCTGATGACAAATGTCACTATTAATTGAACACATGCTGCCGACACCAAGGCTCCCTACTCCACTCCACTTACTACTACAGTATATGTACATGCCCTAAACAGTGCAGAGCACGCAGCCTTTGAGCGTCATAGCAGTCGGTGCTTTAAACTAAATACCACTGCAGGAGAAGAAAACCAGAATGCTGAGTTCGAGAGGTAAATCTGGTTTCTGTAGAAGAAACCTACAGAAAAGGGAGAACCAGAACTGAGAGTAGTTTTATGTCAGACAAAAGACACTTGTTTTTTTTTCCTCTCTCCCAAGCTCACAATCACACACACAATGGCTGTGGGTATTTTGTAATTAGTGTCAAATTCCCACTGACAGGAAAATTCTCCCAGAGTGTTTTGGTCCTGCTGCTGAAAATAATAAGAATCATTGCCCAACTACGAAAAAGAAGATGAAGAAGGTCTGGACATAGACATTTCAAAAATTGCAACATCAAATTACAATTTAAATATTGAACAGGGAGAAAGATTAGAGTGTAAATAAATGATGGACTCCTTTAACTGTCTACTGTACAGACAATGGAGAAGGCTTCTTCTTCTTCTTCTTCTTCTTCTTCTTCTTCTTCTTCTTCTTCTTCTTCTTCTCCTTTAAGCTTGTCCCTTTTCTCAGGGATTGCCACAGTGCCACAATTTCCATCTCCCCCTGTCCTCTCCATCTTCTAACTACCTCCATGTCCTCCCTCACTGTCCTCCATCAGTCCTCTTTGTCTCCTACCTGGTAGCTCCATCTCTAGAATCATTCTTCTACCAATGTATCCACTGTCCCTCCTCTGAACATGTCCAAACCTGACCAAATCTGTCTTCTCTAGCTTTTTCTCCAAACCTTCCTGTCTGTGTTGTCCCTCTAATCACCCTGATACTCCTGATTCCTGAGAAGGCCACTGTAGGTACAGAATGTTTTTAGAGTTAGGTCAAATAAATAAACTGTTAAGTTTTTATTAGGAATTTTCTTTGATACTTTCGTGAGAGCAACATTCCAGAATATGTATAAAGCACTGTTTAAAATCCATTCAGCCCACTCTATCGGTCACATTGAGTAAAATCATGGAGGCAGTGATGTTGCCAGACTGTTTATCAACCAGCAACTCGATTGGTCTAACATGATCATGCCACAAAAATCCTATTACGCCCGGAAGACGCTAGTTCTGCGTAAAATGCCTCAAAATAAAGAATGGGCAGGACTTGAAGTTCGTGCACTTGTCACCCGACAACCCATCTTAAGATTTATGCCAGGTTTTGACCTTAGCCAAGTTTAAAGGGTTAAATATTAACCCATAATAGCATTATTGTACGTAAAGGTGTGGTCATGTGCTATGTTGTGGGCCCTGGATGTTTTTATCACGCAATAAGGTCAGATTTTATATGGTGACACAGGAACATGTTGCTTTTGAAACTATGACAACCCACTTTATACTGTAGTTCACTTGGATATTTCTTTTACCTTGAGGACAAGGTGAGGACAATGAGACAGGAAGGTGTTGACGTGATTTCGTCCGTGATCCTTTATCTGGTTTGTCAAATTATCCCAAAGTATAATACAGTATAATGGAATTAATGGTGGAAAATAAACTGGCTTAATTCAAGTCTGCCTTAAAACCCAAACAGAGAAGAAGTGAGTTTAGTCAATAGTGGTTGGATTAACTTGGATTAGAGTTAAACTAACTAACCCTGAAGCTCCACTTCAACAAATAACTGAACCTTATCCATCCTTGAAGACACCTGACCTTGTGGAGTTGGAAGAACCTTCATAGTCAGAGAAGATGTTCATGGATCTCAACATTTTCCCATTGCTCCATCGTCTTTACCAAAAAAAAAGCACATTAGTCCAGGTGTAGATTCAACATGTTGACGGGTTCACAGGAACTTTTTCTTTGTGACGTTTTATGGCAGTAAAACTGACTCCACTGACACAAAAACGCTGTTGTAAATGATTTATGTGGCCTAACAATAAAGCAACTTATAAACGACTGCCAATTTTATTTTACTCATGAGCTGTGAAGGCTTAGTCTGAGGCTTATTATGGTATGTACATCTGAAAGATGTCAGACGTGTTTGACTGCATATTATGTATGAAAAGAATATCAGGATCAAGGAGGGTGTTGTTGTGTGAATTTAATTGTCGCTACTGCCGCAGATTTATGCAAACACTTGGTCCTGCCCACAATCTTACTAGAGCCAGAGTGAGTCACAGGTCACTGGCGTTTACCACATTTCTGAGTAACAAACAAACGTCCTTGTTTTCTTCAGAAATGCAAAAACCAAGTCCAAAAACAGCCAAACAATGGCTGAGAAGAAAAAAAAAAATTCTTCATGTTTTGCTTAGGAATCATTTCAACCAGAACTCTTTTCGGCTTATCCCGTTTTTCAGGGGTTGCCACAGTGAGTCAACAATTTCCATCTCACCCTGTCCTCAACATCCTTAACTCCAACTCCAACCACCTCCATGTCCTCCATCACCGCATCCATAAATCTCCTCCTTGGCCTTCCTCTTCATCTCTTACCTGGTAGCTCCATGTCTAGCATTCTTCTCCCAATATAACCACTGTCCCTCCTCTGAACATGTCCAAACAATCTCAATCTGTCTTCTCTAGCTTTTTCTCCAAACCTTTCTGTCTGTCTCCCTTCTTGTCCCCCTGATTACCTCATTCCTAATCCTGTCCATCCTTGTCTCTCCTAAAGAGAACCTCAGCATCTTTAACTCTGCCACATGTCCTATTCCTAGTGTCTCTAATCCATACATCATGGCTGGTCTCACAACTTTCCCTCCAAATTATCTGTCTGCTATACTTCATGTCAATGCTTCAAATGCCTCGCGTAGCACGAACTGCAGGCCAGGGACACATGAGGTCATAATGTTCCCATAATGAAGAAGGCATCACAGATGCACTGGGGATTTTCAGGAGCTCTCTGTGACCCAGGCTTTGTGCTGTCGTTTATCCATTCGGAGCCGTTAGTTTGCCAGAGCAATCAAACACATAACCACATGGTTTTATTGTCCATTTCCTGTGGAAAAACACAGCTGGGAGAGGGACACAATAAAGCATGGCACAGCTAGGATGTGACGAGAAGAGAGGACCAGTTCATAAACCCACATTTACAGATAGACATAATCTTGACGTTCTGATATTTACATTAATCAGATGTTTTATCCACTGAAAATTACAGGAAAAGGATTAAAAAATTGTTTACATAATGGACCAGTAGTTACATTACATTAGGCAGATGTTTTTGTCCAGAGATACTTTCAGTTTGACGAAAGATTACAGTAACTTACAGTGAAAAGACTAAGAAAAACTAAGTAAGAAAAATAAAGCAAAGTGAATAAATTTGTAGGAAAAGGAAGAGAAGGTGAGCGCAAAATATAAGTTAGTTGTTAAGATAGAAGATGTTCTTTAAGAAGAAAGGTTTTCAAGTTGGAGAGTAAGGACACTGTTCTTATGGCAACTGGAAGATTGTTCTGCCATGTGGGAACCAGAGTGGAAAATGACCGAGATCGTCTTGTGTGAGGAGAAGTCATGAGTCAAGATAATCAGGTGCACAGCAACAAGCAATCAGTGAAGATCCTTGAGCAGAGGAGATGCATGTTGAAGACAAGAAGTATTGCAGCATTCTGGATTTTTTAAGATGTCAAAACGCTGGTAGACCAGTGAGGACGACATTGCAATAAGCTAGATTTGACCACTGCCAGTTGGTTTTGGAGTTGAGTCAAGTATCGTCTGATGTTGCGTATGTTGTGGAGC